>SCLF01145643.1:0-10428 GCA_004367975.1 Mesochordaeus erythrocephalus
AACTTCCGGTTTTCAGCTGTCACTTCCGGTGGTACTTCCGGTCTAAAAATAGTTCCAAAAAATCAGGCGTCCAATTTAAAGTGGAGTTATGGGGGGGGGGTGAATCAAACATTCAATCACGTCTAAGGCCTTAAATACGCTAAAAACAGGGTTCCTGGTATAAATTATCTACAAAGGTGCCTGAGAGATATACTTCCAGCCCATTTGTACCACCACTTATGCCTAGAATAACGTTGTTTTTCTCAATTGACGTTCAATGTTTTAGATGAGTGCACGCGTAGGCATTTCTTCTTCCCAATTTGGTTGGGTGAGGTGAAGCTATGATAAGTAGCAAAAGTATCGAACGAAATTCATAGCTACTTAGTTTGTTCATAGGTTCATCTAGAGTGGAGATACATACTTGCTTAACACTTGGTTGTTGAATTAACTCCCGAGGAGTATTTTGTGCACATTTGCAGGCAGACCTATTTTTCTTGAAAATAAGGCTTCAGCTTCCATCCAATGCATTTGAGACCCTTCATACCCCCTAGTATAAAATATACCTAGGTATAAAATTTCACATTTTTAAAAGTGTCTGATTTCCTCAAAAAGGTCTCATTCAACATGCACGGATGTCCGCTACATTTCTTCTCAAGTGATCGACCCCGAATGCCTAACCCGTTAAGTAGTTATAGCCACTAGGAGTCAAAAATGTGATTTCGGGCACTATCTACGATTGGCTCGAAAGTGGGCTTATTCGGCACGCCATGACTCCAGCTGCAATTCTGCTCAAAGAACTAACCCCGAATTCTTAACGCGTGACCTAGTTATGGTCCAAAATGGGATTTCTAAAGTAAAAATTTCCCTATAGACTTTGGAGACAATTATAAATATATAGGCATCAGAGGAAATACTTATCAGACTTTAATTTAGTCTGACAAATGTTATCAGTGTGAATTAACCGGATATTTAAATATGCATAAGGCCCATTTTTGGCCACTAACTGGGTCACGTGTTAAGAATACGTGGTCGATCATTCGAGAAGAACTGAACCTTGAGTCATGATGCGTCGACTAAGCCCACTTTCGGGCGAATCCGACATACGTCACGAAATAACATTTTTGATAACGGGTTTATGAAGAAATGTATCAAATATCCTTAAAATTTGATATGTTATAGTGTTTGGCTTCACGATCAAAGCGTTACATCACTAAAAGTCTGTAGAATTGTTTCTGCTCAAGTTATGGTAATTTTAGCAAGTAAAATATTGCGAAGTATGTTCACTAAAAATTTGACTCAAAACAACGGCAAAAGTCAGCGTCATTTTAGTCTATTTTGACAATGTCTACTTTCGAGGTCCATAGCGTTAAAACGAATAACCGGGGTATATTGCCGACACCTTTATTGAATGCCCTGTTTTCTACTTAATCTAGCACAATTTAGTTCGGTGAGCTACCATTCCCCGATGAGTTAAAATTAACGTTTAAAAAAGGTCTATTTCAACTTTTTGTCTTTAGAGGGGGCTAACTGTACGAAGGATTGTAATTTCGGCTACTCTGGGAACAGATTCTGAACCGCAAGAAAAAACTATCAGACTCACTAAGTCTCGTTGGCCAATCAGTTGCCGCCAGGACCCCCTAGTGGACTGCCTTGTACCCACGTGTAACAGTTAAGCTATTTCGGTCAAATTAGGTCATTCTGGACCTTATGGGGTATACTTGCTACGGAATTATATCTACTTATGGACTTATTTGTAATATTCGCCTACGAAATGTACTATTATTCTTTACAACTGTCGACCCCTTTACCATAATTTGTATTTTTTTATCTCACATTCTTCCGCTTATCTCCAACCGTGAGCGTATTCCGCCACTCAAAGTTGGGATTGATTTGGTGCGGAGTTTTATCTCGGAGATTTGGTGCGACCCATTTATCTCAATTCGTAAATTTTTGTTTCCTATTGTTCGCCCCATCTCCCACTACCTGGATGTATTCTGCCTACGCATTTTATAAATGTTATATATAGCATGATGGCTGAGCCCCGACACTTATATCCGAAACAAAAATAATGCTAATTCTCGAAGATTGGTCATTTGACACACAATAATTTTTCGTTTTTTTTAAAGTTTACGCATGAATATTGAGTACTTGTTTTGTTTGTAAATTGTAAGTCTACTTGCATATTAGTAATTGAATAATAGGATTACGTTGTTTTAGATATACCGGCTCCACCACATTTAACTTCAGAAGCTTTTATGGGTCTCGTTGCTCCGAACACGCTGCCCGGTTTAAATCCTTTTAAAGCATAGATAATTTACTTTAAAATTATGGATACAGTTACGTTAAGTATATCAGTGGAAAGCTAAATAACTCAGCTAAGTAATACTCGAAATTTCATTTAAAAATATTGATTAGTTTAAATGTTAGATGGAAACGAAAAACGATTCGATAATTTAAAAAAATCCGGTTTTTAGCTTCCACTTCCGGTCCCAAAATACGTTAGAACAACGCGAGGAAACGTTTAGGTGTGGGTCCTGGATGGCAAATTCGGCCTTGCACCACTATAACAGAAGTTATTGTCCGATTAGCATAAATCTGTGCCGAATGACACCGATTTCAGCATGCAGATTAAATGACCGATGCTCATCGCTTTTAATCCAACATAAGACATTATATATCCTATATCCAACAGACCTGATCCGGTACTCCGCGCGTTAATTACACCCTTAAACTAACTTTGAAGAGAGGGCTGGGATGATGAATGGTGAAGTGGGTGAAAACTTATGAGGTGAACGTCAGGTCCAGGTTAGCTTAACGGTGTAATTCATTACAGACTATCTTCAGCCAATCTGAATATACTTTAATAGTCCGGCGAACCGAATTCACAAACATGTTCTACGTGTTTCTCTTACGGGTTTCTCTAAATTGAATACTATGTAAAATTAAAATCGGTTATAGGAGTGTTTCGCATGAATGATAAGCACTTCCAATGCATGGATGGCTGCCTAATGCACTCGAAGGGAACCGTAACGGTTGATCAGAATGTTTATATAATTTACACATACCATGTTTAACCATGTCGGATGTCCCGCATTTAACGTATCCCCCAAATTGATCCCGCACTGGAGCAACTGTTGAACTGACACGTGCAGTTTTGAACAATTTGATACAATCAATTCGCGTGAGTCTCTGATGTAGACGTAGGCGACTTACCCAGTCTCGGCATTTTACTAGAATCTGATTATCGTATTATTATTAATACTTACGGGAAATATTTACCTAGGAGTAGTAATTTTGTTCGAGTCCTCGTAAATTTCTGCCAACGATTCGTAACTGTATCCATAATTTTAAAGTAAATTATCTATGCTTTAAAATGATTTCCGGTATACTAGCCGGTTGTATCTAAAACAACGTCCTATTATTCAATTACTAATATGCAAGTAGACTTACAATTTACAAACAAAACAAGTACGGAATGTTACTCATTTAGGGTGCGTGATCCTTCATTTCGGGAGGATACGTTTAAATATTCAGTACAGGCTTGTGCAATATTGAGCCGTTCATTAGAGCAGAAAAATAGAAAATAATCTGATTGCATGTATTATGAATTACAATATATATATATTATTAGTATTGTAATATAATATATTATAGCAGTAATGGATATTATAATATAATTATACATGTTACAAGACACTGGCGTATGCCGGAGGCCGGAGGCCTAAGTTTACCTCTTTCACCTAAATCAAGTTTGAGATAATTGTGAAGTTAGTTGTTAAAGATAATTGATAAAGTTTGAGATAGTTGTCAATCAAAGGAAATGTCTCACTATTTGATGCACCTAGAGAATCGAATAAATATCCCAAATGAAGGGACCGATTCCTTTGAGGGGACAATGATTATAAGTGTGTTTAGGAGACATTCTCTGTCGTCAGAGTGCTAAATACAATTAATCAAGTTTACTTTAGAAGATATAGACACCCCAGGTCTACGGATAACATGTATGGTTGGTGTATATATTGTGGTGTATATTATAATGTTATGTAATTGTAATATTCATAATTTTATTAATAATATTTCTCGTCCATTTTTTCTGCGTTGGAAGTGTTTCGATTTAACCCTCTTAGCAAAACGTACCACGATGTGGTCTTTTCACCACGAACATGGCTAACGTTTTTTATACATAATCCCTACGAGTTAAAATTTGAAATAAGTAATACAAAAAACATTTATGATTCCAGGCTAGCATTCTCTATGTTCGTACTTTGTCTGATTTTCTGCCAATCTGACCTTCAATGAACTGGATTTCGACTTATTTTTATGACTCATCGATATTACGGCCGAATGGTATAATACGAGGATGATAGAGGTCGTGAAATTGTAGTTCGAATCTCACTGCTCCCAAACCGTTCAGTGGTATTCATTTTCTCCGGGCGCCATGATTATTCACTCTCCTTATAAAGAGAAAAACTATTTTGTAGCACGTGTGTGTCTGACCTTCAGCAATTGCAGATCACGTCCGACAATTATTTTCTCTAACCTAACCAAGGAATGGTCTAGACTCGTTAGAGTAGTGAATTAGTCGCTGACATGAGACCAAAAGATTCCGTGTTCGAGTTTTTGCCTGCTCAACCGCGTTCCCTTGCGTTGAGTGAAAACGGCATGTTCTTGGGAATCTTGGTCTTGTCCAGGATAATTATCGGGGCGATTGGGTGTCCGTCCGCGTTCCATTGGAAGGCCAGGCTTCGAGGACGATCAGAGCCTTCTGCGGGGTGGCTGATGGGAGCTGACTGGTTGGAGGACGAATCCAGGTTCTAAAGATACCTAGTTTCTAATCTAATTAATCACTTAGGGATCGTTGATTTGCGCAGAATTGTTTGGATAAGAGCTTTATTTTGTGGGTCGAGATATTTGATTCCTCGTGGAAAGTGGGGTTAGTACGGCCAAGAGATTGATTTTCAAGTTCGATTCTAAACTTCGTTTCCTCGTGGAAAGGGGGATTAGTGCTGCCAAGAGATTAGTACAGCAGACAGTTAATCTCAAATTGGACTAGTACGGCCAAGAGTTGATTCTCAAGTTCGTTTCCCCGTGGAAAAGGGATCAGTACTACCGAGCAGTTGATTATCAACCATGGTTTAGTACGTCTGAGAGCTATAATGGTTAAGAGATTGATTCACAAGTATGGATTAGCACGGCAGGGAGTTAATCTCAAATTCGGACTAGTACGGCCAAGAGTTGATTCTAAAGTTCGTTTCCTCGTGAAAACGGGGATTAGAACTACCAAGAAGTTGATTATCAAGTCCGGATTAGCTCGACCAAGAATTCGATTCTAAAGTTGCCAAGAGATGCCAAGAGATGGAATCACAAGTTTGGATTAGTACATCAGAGAGCTAATCGGAAATTGGACTAGTACAGCCAAGAGTTGATTCTCCAGTTCATTTCCTCGTGGAAAAGGGAGGTTCGTGTTGCTACGAGAATGATTTCCAATTACGGTTAGTACGGTAGAGAGTTATTTTCAATTTTGGACAAGATCGGCCCAGGGTTTGATCCTCAAGTTCGTTTCCTCGTGGAAAGGGAGGTTCGTGCTGCCAAGAGAATGATTATCAAGTACGGGTTAGTACGGCAGAGAGTTATTCTCAGTTTTGGACTAGATCGGCCAAGGGTTTGATCCTCAAGTTCATTTCCTCGTGGAGAAGGGAGGTTCCTGCTGCCAAGAGGATGATTCTCAAGTATCGATTAGTACGGCAGCGTTATTCTCAATTTTGGACAAGAGCGGCCGAGGGTTTGGTTCACAAGCTTCTTGTCGGTTATCCGGGAGACTAACAACGTTGTCCAACGGATGTTTGGCTGTTCGAGCAGGGACGCGACTGCTCAGGACGTGAAGAGTGATTACGGCCAAAATCTGCGGACCTAACTAGAAGTGGAATTATCTGATAAATAGTT
Organism: Mesochordaeus erythrocephalus; assembly: GCA_004367975.1. Lineage (NCBI taxonomy): Eukaryota > Metazoa > Chordata > Appendicularia > Copelata > Oikopleuridae > Mesochordaeus > Mesochordaeus erythrocephalus. Next base: position 5,923 of record SCLF01145643.1, read on the forward strand.
GGTAGTGCTGGATTTGATTGGGCGTTGACAGTTAAGTACGGATTTATTTTGTCCCTCAGAACTCTGGGGTTGGATTTGGATTAAAGAAGTGCGCGGCTGGTCACGATGTGAATAGTGGTTACGGCCACAATCTGCGAAGCTAACTAGAAGTGGACTTATCTGATGAAGTGTTGGTAGCGCTGGATTTGATTCGGCGTTGATGGTTCAGTTCGGATTTATTTGGTCCCTCAGAAGTCTGGGGTTAAATCGGTGTTCTCTCTAATGCGTGGTAGTCTCTGATCTCTGGTTTTCTTGGGACTGGTTTTTGGCCGTTTTCTCGTTCCTTATATAGTCTCACCCGCCTTTTGTTTGGCTCTTCCATGCGTGAATCTGCCTATTCTAATTCTAACGAAATCTGTTTTTTACTGGTTCAGGAGTGTAGTATTTACGTCATTATAGTATAGTAGTATGGTGGTTACGCAGGTGATCGGATTTATCAGTAGTTTTCCTGAGATCCTGACAACAATCTGAGTCTTGTATTTACGTCATTTCGGGTGTAGTAAGTCCAGTATTTGCGTAAATGCAGGAGTTTCGTCAGATTTTCCGCGGTTTTCAATAATACATCTAGTCTTGTATTGCGTGTACGCTGGCTTTTCTTGGGACTTTTCCGTGGTTCTCAATAATACATCTAGTCTAGTGTTGCGTGTACGCTGGGTTTTCTTGGGACTTTTCCGTGGTTCTCAATAATACATCGAGGTTACTATTGCGTATATGCTAGGATTTCTTTTCCTCAAAGTCTGGCACGGTTCAAAAGTAAAAAAATCGTTTTTGGACCATTTTTGGGCACCTAGATCACGTGTTAGGAATTCGGGGTCTTTCCTTTGAGAAGAATTGAACGCGTTGAATATGCCCACTTTCGAGCCAGTACTTCCCGAAATAACATTTTTTTATTCTAAACTCTTTGAGAAGAAATGTAGCTGAAATCCGTACCCCTCGAATCAGTCCAATTTTGGTGGAAATCGTACATTTTTAAATGCTGTGTTCACTAAAAATTCGACCAAAAACAACTCCGCAGAAACGAAAGTTTAGGACGCTCAAAGTCAATTTTGTCCATTATGGACAATGTGACTTTCGAGGACCATAGCTTAAAAACAAATAATCGGAGTATAATCGATTCTTTTATTGGATGCCCTAGGGTCCACCTAATGTAGTACAATTTAATTCGGGGAGCTGCCATACCCCACGACTTAAAATTAACATTTTTTTTCAATAAAATGAACTAAAGACAGTAGTAACGGCAAAAATGTCTGATCGTAGGCGGAATTTCCGTCTGTCTAATTCGTTAATGGCCTCCATTTTAACGGAGGTAAAAAACGGTACATTTGTTGACGAAAAATTATCGTCAATAATTTATTATAAATTATTTTTGTAAAATTCTCGCTCAGCAAAGTTAGGGTAAGTCAAGTCTTAGAAGGGAGACTAGTCATATGAAAAGGTCGAGGCACGATAAACTGTACTATGAGAACCATTCAAATTACTTTATTCTATTGCTTTTTGAAAAGGTTACTTTTTTATTAAAATCTTAAAACAGATAATAACTCGACAATTACGAAGGTTGGCATACAGAGAATTTACAGGGTAATGCCTTGGGAATTTACATGGCTTTTAAGATCTTTTTTATTTAAATTGATCATATCTTAGCGAAACTGGTTTATCGTATTATGTTAAAATAAGTGAATCTGAGGGAAGAAGAAACTGCGTCAGGGGATTGCACGACTTTCTTTCATTGTCCAGTGTCCAGAATAATTTATGTCGGGACAGATGTGCCAAATTACGATATAGCACAAGTCTTATTAAGCCTTTGAGTATTATTATGTAATACGTCTTTATGCTTCAAGAAACAGTAGAAAGAAAATTACAGCGGTTTGTTGAATCTAAAAATGCTGACGACTATCTTAGGTAATTTTTTTCGGATTTTTTTCTTATTATTGAGATTATCCGGTCGTATTTAGCCTTTGGGATAACTTTCACTGATAAGGAATATCCTGATATTCTAGTGCGAACAGTTAATACTATTTGTGGACAGCAGCTAATTACTGTTAATGTCCAACAAAATGAGGAAATTGTCTGGATAAAGTGGAAAAATTTGGAAAATGTTCCTAGAATTTCCGTGGACATTCCTAGCTAGGAACTTATTCTTAAAGAAGTAGGAAAGCTAAGATCCATTGAGAGTGTGTGGATGGTAGAAAATTATGTTTTTTCTTTAGATTCAGCATTACAACCGATAGATCTTTGGACAATGAAGGGACAATGAAGGGACTCATTATCAGAGGCTATGACGGTACTTGTCAAAGAAAGAGACTCAATTCACAGTAATCAGTTGGAAGAGATGGCTCTTGATACACTATTTCAAATCCCAGAAGGACTACCGAAAACACGGGAATTGCAAGAAGAGAATTTGACGGATAAAATTGTTACAGCATATGCTCTGTTACATCAAGTGATTATCTGTTTTCATAAAATATGGAACAGAAAATATGGAACAGCAAATGTTTGACGTGTTTATCGTAGGACTTATCGTAGTTGACTTGTTTAAATTAGAAGGAAATCTGTTGGATGATTGGCAAAATATGGCTAAAAAGCTCAACAGAATTGCGATAAAACAGGCATTGATAAATTTGGATTAAGCCACAGAAGAGAGACTTTCAACGAATCTCGATTTTGAAGATAACTGGCGAATGAATTGGCCAGAGGATTTGATGGAACAGAGACATCTTAAAGAAAATATTCCAATGATGGCTTTTAAAGAAGACGAAGATAAAAAATGCTTCGGTTACTCAGAGAGATGTCCTGCCAAATCAACGAACGCTGTTGTATTTTACACTAGCTGAGAAAAAATCGATTATGGACAAATATGTTTGTTTGGTTCAATTCAAAAGTAGTCTGAGACATTTGAATTTTAATCTTGATGGCACGGATCAGGATATTCAAAACCTTACAGATCAGGTGGAATATTCATATCTAGCGTTTGGATTCCTACATATGTTGGAAATTGATGAAAACCATCAAGTAAGAGTCATGAATATGGCTTCTGAAAAGATTGGGGATTTAGGTTTTCAAGAGTTGGTTCTAATTATTACAAAACTCAACAGTCGTGAGAAAAAATTGGGTAGCCTGGAAAAGGCACAAAAACAAGTGGCACGTTTGAATTGCTCAGAGCAAGAGAAAGAGAGCGATGTAAGGCAATAGTTAAAGCAAAAAACAGAGCTCAGGACGGAAATTACAATGATGTGTGTAATTAGCAGACCCCAGGAACTCGGAGGCAAAATGATCTGGTTTAGCACAGGCGAAATTCATCAAGGACGTTGGCTAAGGTCAACTAGAGTGCTTAGACAAGAACTTCCAAAGGTCTTGGGAAAAAATCATTACAAAACAAAAACAAGGTCAATTACGCGGCAAAACGATAATTTATGCAGATATACTGGATACAGATATGATTATGGTAAATCCGAGACCGGATAATGAGGAGCCATTATGAAACTGGAAGCTCTTGAAAACCATAAGCAAGAGGAAGAGAAGAGTGATGTCAGAGTGCAAGCTCAATTGATGAAACGACATAATCCATATGATAAGTTACTTTATATAGCACTGACCAACAAGAAGAAACGACCGAGAATAGAAGGAAATAAAAGATGAACTGGAGGAACATGTTAGTCTTCCTTTCTGTTACTGAATGTCAGGAGAACGTTATTGTAAACAGTGCTAGAATTAAAATCCTATGTTTAAACATTAAAGTTTATTATTAAAAGCTAGACAGTTAGAGATCAACGGGTCTGATCATGGACGTACTATGACTATGATAAAAGTGGAAAATTTTACTGAGATTATTTTGTTAGTTAAGAAAAGTCTTACTAAGACTTTTGATTATCAGAGGAGTTTTACTAAGACTATATAAGTGGAAAGTCTTACAAAGACATTTTTTTGCGTTATAAAGTCCTACTAAAACTACACAAGTAAAGACTCTTATTAAGACATTTTTTACTTGGTTAGAAAAGTTTTGCTAAGACTACAAAAGTGAAAAGTCTTACTAATAAATTTTTCTTTTTTTTTGCTAAAAAGTTTTGCTAAGATTACAAAAGTGAAAAGTCTTACTAAGACGTTTTCATTGGTTAGAAAAGTCTTATTAAGACTACAAAAGTGGAAAGTCTTACTAAGACTTTTTGTCTTTTTTGTTAAAAAGTCTTACTAAGGCTGCAAAAGTGAAGAGCCTAACTACTATTTTTTCTTTTAAAAATGAGTCAAGTACACGTACTCGGTAAACACAATTTCAAAATGAAACAGTTGATAAAGGCTTCTCTTCAGTGGACAGGAAGACGAAGACAGTTACGAAATGAATCATATAATCCCAATCCAAAAATGAACCTAAATTGACAAAAGTTCTATATAGAGTGAAATGTTCAGTGAAATGTTCAGTGAAATGTTCAGTGAAATGTTCAGTGAAATGTTCAGTGAAATGTTCAGTGAAAT
>SCLF01145754.1:0-10427 GCA_004367975.1 Mesochordaeus erythrocephalus
TTTAATTAGCAGTTTAATTAGCAGTTTAATTAGCAGTTTAATTAGCAGTTTAATTAGCAGTTTAATTAGCAGTTTAATTATCAGTTTAATTAACAGTTTAATTAGTATTAACAGTTTTGATGCTAAATGCGCATATAACCAATTAGTGCTCAACGAAAATGATAAAAACAAAATTTAGGGCCTTCATAACGGTCCATCGGCTTATTCGCGCTTTATGGCCACTCTCTTTCAGGATGACCAACGTATTGGCCAAACGTATAAGTATTGGTCTTGTTTTAGATCCAATAAAATCCCACATAACAAGAAAGGAAGTAATATATCTAGGTGAAATGCCTATCCGGTAACCTTCAGATAGGCATATCCTGGCGACCAAACGCTATCCAGTTCCACGAAACCGTAAAGAACTAAAACGATTCAATGGATTGTGTGTTTCCTAACAGAAATTAATAAAGAATTCTAGTGCCATAATAAAGACGCTCTACATTCTGTCAAGCAGTAAAGTGGATTTCGAATGGACTGAGTTACACCAACAAACCTTTGAAGATGTCCAAGCCGCCTTAATCGAAACCAGTGGAATTATCCATCGAGATCCATTTAACCGCTAATTGTGACCACCGATGCAAGCATTGATTCTGCAGCTGGTATTCTCTGCTAGGTCAATGAAAATTGCCAGTCTGCACGTCATCGTGAAGCATATGCCATAAACGACTCCATCAAACATTTCGAGTACTAACTGCTGGGCCAACAAAACTGATCATCACTCGCTTATTTGGCTCGCATGCGAACACCCGCAATAAACATTATCGATGTGAATGTTTAACGTATACCATTACCTGTGCCAATTTGGGTTTGAAATAAAATACGTACCAAATAAGTATTCACAAATAAAAGCCGTTGAAGCATTTTCCCATGCCACAAATATGAAAGAAATGGAAAACGAAATAAAAGCAGACGATCAAAATCAAGCTATTTTGTTGATCAAACACATACCAGATTCGCGTTTTCTGATTACGCGCGCTAAAAATTACGAAATGACGCTAACATTTTCAGACAAAATTGTTAATCCAGCCCTTGCAAACAGGAACATAGTATTTCGATTCGCAGACAACAACTAAACGGCAGAATATATGGTACGAAAGCCAAAAACACAGAAAACTAGTCAAACTGCAGGAAATGCAAGAAATCTCGATTTTTTACTATCCAAAATGATATCATATCCAACAACAAATTTACACGCAATAAGTTAGTCCCTCCAAAATTATTAGTCAACGAATTTGTAAATTTTCTTCACTGCTCGCACCAACATCCTGGAGCCAATATCATTAGTCGAAATTTGTTTATATATAATATCCAAACTATTTCTAAGCAAATTTGCTCCAGATGTTTTGTATGTGTCGTAGTTAAGCCACGAAAGCCAGTGGAGCCAAAATCGGTTTCGCAACAACCAGCTGCAGTATATCCCTTTGATTACCACGCCATAGATCTTATTAACCATTGTAAATGTCATTTATAAGGATACCTATTGGTTGTGGCGTGCCTGATAACCGATTTTGTAGAGTTTCAATTAAATAACTCACCAAAAGAAAAACTCGGCGACAAAACGCCTTTTAAGACTGCTTATGGTCGAGGTATATACATGCCTTATATATACAAAAATAAGCGCCGAGTACTTTAATACCCTATATCCATCATTAGTACGTTATCAAAATGCTAGGGTAAAAAAACGAACCGCAGGCTTACCCATCAATCACATTAAACTTAAACGCATGGGCAAGGTATTAACATTTAAACAATCAATAAATCATGATGGTAAAATTGGGAAATATTGCCACGGTCCGCTAACCGTCCAGAAAAATATCTCTAACGACTCGTATGAATTAAAGTGTGAATTAAAGTGTGACATATACGCATGTTAGCCGCAAATCAACTCAACATTCAGATTAACGCAAACCCATAGAAAGAGGACGAAAATGAAGGTAGTGAATTACTTGGCTTTTGCAGCATTTTTAGCTACAAACAAGATGTGCATAAAAAATATACCCAGCAAATACCGCCAATAGAGTTTACACAGTCAGTATACTATTCGAATTTTATACGGTCCCCAATTGGTATATTTTGGGGTTGCTATTGGCCTGGCCTACTCATCGGGATTCTTCCCTATATGAAATATAATACAAACATTTTGCCGGAACGACATAAGCATAACAACATAAGCTCATTAGCACTTGAGAGTAAGTAAGAGACTTATGAGGGACTGCGAAGCGGAAACAACAACAACTAAATTTCACGGTATTTTCTACCATTGGTTTAACAGAAAACCAATGTTTTCAAAAAACTAATTTTTGTTTTAGAACAGATTTTGTTGAAAGCAACCAAAGTGTTTGTTTAAATCAATGTTTTTGCACAAAACACAACCAAAGATTGGGAATTAATTAGCCTTCAACCCATTTGGAAAGTAGTACACAGTGAGAACAGGTTTCTAGTCTCAGTGAAAGTTTCCATATTATCTACTCAGACAGGTCCGAGCCCAATATACTGTAAAGGTGTGAACCAACTTATACCAGATGGAACAGTAAATTGCTATTCATTAAGAATTGTTCTATTACGTAGTAAGCAACGAAATGTTTCGACTTAAATCGAGCCGATAAACTTTTAAATAAATGACTGGGAAATACCAGTAACACAAGCATTATGGTACCAAAAATAACACATCTGAATCATCCCAGTCATCCCAGTCATAAATCACTCCATATTATATGTAGCCGCTGTGTTGGTACTAATGGTAGGTATATTCGCAGGCTACGGCCTCAAAATGCTTTCCGCTGAAATTAAAGCGCTAAGACACAACTTAAAGAATATACCCCGAGACCACACAGCATACTCAAAACCATCCATAAAAACTATTTAGCAACTATTTAACAAATACCAAAAATAATAAAGGAACAAAACTTTGAGGGTTTAGCATTTAAAATTCAAATTAAAAATTGATCCTGGGTTTCTTACGTAAAAGCTGGTCGAAATGTGTCTCCCGTTTCAAGTGACATCATTACCACAACAAACACCAACCAGCCTACCCTTTTAGGAAGAAGTCGCTAATTTCTGTCAAGTCGCTAATTTCTGTCAAGATGATGGCCTGCAAAATTTTAACGTCACATCATATTAAGTGTACCAGGGTACATAGGCCAACTAAATCGAGTCTGTAACGTTTCCTCCTCTCGTCACATTTCCCTCATATAATAGGCCTATGTCTTTATTGAAATATATATATCAATTAGCGCCAACTGTCCATTGAAATTACCGTTGAAATTGACCATCTGCAGCGGACTTGTTGAAATCCTATATCAAAGCAAGTACTAAACAAAATTAATTAGTCCAGGTGCACAATTATTATACAATTAAATACCTGTAAATATTACTCTTTCTCTCTGCATATCTTTGCATATATATAAACTTATTTTGGAACGAACAAGACAAAATTTACGTTTATATAATGGACGCAACGGAGCCACTCTGATTAGCGCCGAATTCAAAATTACAAATTGGGGCAGCACATTCCGCGAAAACAATCTGCAATTCAATCAATGATAAGCATCAACAAAGCAATCAATGTACGTGGACATACACCACTTTAAACGTAAACGCACCGCTTTTTCTTACTTCCATGAACCTGATTACCTATATTATTATTACTGCGATGGATATCGGATATATTTGCATATACTGTATGTTCTTAGACGGCCTCCATATAGTCCTTGCTAATACTATGGATGTGAGTTCCTTCTAAACGCACCTAAACCTAAACGTACTAGACTAAGCCTAAACGTACTAGACTAAACCTAAACGCACAGACTAAAGCTAAACGCACCGCTTTTTCTCGCCTCAATCGTGGTGCGTTTAGGTTTAGAGTGGTGTATCACAAGAAATAAAGATCGATAAAAAGCAACCATGGCGAACACCCTACAAACCCATTCACCCAGTCAACATTCCGGTCGTAGCAATATAATTCAGAGTAAACGGTCTAGAAATGTGTGTTGGGATTATCGTAAGAACATTATATTGACCAACGGTAAAAAAAGTGTTGCTCATACTTTCATGGAGTTTAATGAAACTCAAATTACGTGTTGACTGTGATCGCTTGCGCGTTCTCGCCGTATAGCTCGCCGTCGCTCATACTTACACTACTTTCTCCCAATAGACTTCAAAACATGCACGTTATTACGAAATACTTTCCACGGTATAAAATAGAGTAAACAAGTTAATTTGGCAAACCTGTGCATCATTGGTCAATTACTGATCCTTAAATTGTTCGCGAGTCTTTCATCTGTTATCCATCCTCATTGAGTTCTTTACTATTCGCCTGCGAATCTGGTATCATTAGGCTGGTCTAGTATACTGGTCTGCCGCGCGGGTTCCCACCCGTTTCATTAAAACAGAGAAACACGCCACTATTCAAACCATCAAAGTTAGACGGAAATGGGATATATTTAGCGTGACTTGGTTATCCAAAAGCGGTTGATGGTGAAAAATCAATCGGGGCGGTAGAAAATTATTCTTATCGCTATGCGAACGACCAGCCTAAATTGTTAACCGCTCATTGAAAAGTCGGTCGTTCATTAAGGGTGGAAAATGCCGCTATTTCAGATAGAACATGAAATGTCTGCCAATTAAAAGATATAGGCCAGGAAAGACAAGGACACAATCATCTGAGAAGATAAGAAGAACAAGAAGAAAATCAAACAAAAAGCAACAGTGTCATAGCGGCATTTCACCAAGAAGACAGACCTAGCAGCCAATTAGCTGCAAGGAAAAAAGGTGGGAGAAGATAAATTGAAGGATGCTGCAATAACTCAGTTTGAGTCATATATAGCATATCAGCATACTAATTCGAACTAAATATAGTTTGTATCCGAGAGTACCGATCCGATACATTCCAATACGCAAACGCGATGACTCACCAATGGTAACTCACGATGGAGAATCTACATGAAGGACGCTACGATAATTCCGGACGTTTCATTAATCGTGGCTCGATGCCAGTATATAAGGAACTACGCCGGATATCTGTAGGGGGAGCGGTGGTCGGATTGAACGAATAACCGACTTCCATATATTGTCTTTGTGACACACTGTATATATTTGTTGTATAGAGATTACTTCAAGATACATTGAACAGATATGATATCAAATAGCTTATTGATACACAAGAGTTACATGAATAAGACAGAAAGGGATTTATGAGAATATGCTGGGATCATACACGGCTTCCGTGTACCTGCGTAATAAGTATGATACGGACCATTAAGAGATGGACCACTAAGTGTAGTACCGACTGCCCATGCATGCACTGTTCATTTCTGATGGCACAATAAGGAAGGGTATATCGTACAGTAACGCGTACAAGCATTGTGCACTTCATTCACCTAGATAGCACAAGGTTATCTGGCATGCAGCATACTACTCGAATGCCAGACATGATACGATAAAGAGGAACGTAGACACAGGCTAAATCGCATCCTACTGCACGTGGAAGATATCAGCTCGCCGGTGAAATACTGAATTCCAAGACACGAGCGACCGTTCTGGTAGTGTTTTAACTGGGTACTAAGCATTAACAAAGCTTACGCAAGGTAAAGTATATAGTGTATCTATAACCTTTTCATCTTCGTTTGCTACGAAGCACCGTTACGTCATCAATACTTACTTACCATACTAGATCTAGTAAAGCCAGGGAATTATAAACATGGGATTTATGGAATGGTGTTATATTTATATAGTTTCGATGACCTCTCTATAAAACAGATACAGATTCGTAATTTTGGGCAAAGCCTCCTAGAATGACTGATCCAGAGCACACCGTGGGTAAAGGAGGCCGGTAGATAGCAAGCAGGCCAACCACTGGCCTAGCGTATCATATATAAGTAAACAATTAAGAATCTCTTATTGATTCATAGGTCCTGGAGGGATTTTCTACTACGAAATTATTTCCACATTGCCATCTTTCCTAGAAATCTCAGCCAAACTCATAATCGAAAGGCCAAATTTTGCGGAAGACCCGCGATTGAGTACAAATCACTAACAGCGCATATGATAAGAAAAAAATGGCAGGTTGTTCATCACCTATGTTCATAAATAAATAAGTGTTAAATCTAGAAGTAAACCAGTAAACCAGGAAGCACAATGAGTTTTACAAGGAAAACTATATTTCGGCATGAATTGTTTTTTTTTAAGTTTTTTATAACGTAATAAAAAGTAGCACCTCCACATATTTACTTAGTCCAAGCATTAATTGACACAAAAAACAATGTTATTACGGAGATAGTGTGTTCAATATTATCCTTCAGACGGGTTACCAACTAACGAATTCGTGCAGAAGTTAATTCAAATAATGAAACGTGAGATGAACGCGATCGTACGCTTGATGACATTTTCAAGTGAGGAAAGGTTTCAACCTGTTGAGCACTGTAAGTTGGACGATGTGAACAATGATGCGTTTGACAAGTATTTGGAGGATATTATTGGCGAGGCATATGGGCAATATGGAGGTTTTTCTAGGACAATGCGTGATTTGAAGGAATTGCAGCGGATGATTGATCAAGAAAGAGAACATTCAGGTGAACATTTTATCATTATATCCGACTTTGACTTCCTGGTGGATACAGAAAACTTAATTGAACGGGATAACGAGACCTTTATCAATATTGGACGCAAACCAATTGGAAGTATTCCGCCAGAGAAGCAGTCCGTTTTGAACATGCAAGAAATTGTTTACAAAGATGATCTACACGACACTTTCCAGGAAGAGAACAATTCATTCATAATTGTTATACGTAATTCTAATCGGAGTTTATACATAACCAACGTTTCTAATTTAAAGATCGACCTTTCTGTCGTATTTTATAATACGTTATATCCTTTGACATGTTTCATGATTAACGATTAACTTATTGCCGACCTAATTGTATATCTCCTGTCAAAATATCTCTAGGTTTAGTACAGTAGGGTCCAGACTGAGCATTGTCAAAGTGAATAAAATTTTCTCAGCCGTAATTGGATTTTCTGGATTACAAAAACTAGGCCTTAGAATTTGGTTGTGTAACGAATTGATGAAAAAATAATAACTTTTGTCTCCGAGTGGTACAACATTTAAGCATGTATCTCGAGAATGCCTTTGTATTTCTAGTGTAATATTTAGCGTTAGATAGCTAAGGGCTCAATATTTCAATATATCTATTTAACCCATTTGTAAAAAACGATTAAATGAACTCTGTCATTCTGCGGCAATGACTGTTTGCTTGTGAACATTTTAACACTATCATTCATATAAGTATATGTATTGTTTTCGGTGATACAATGCAATATACTGTGATGTTATATACTGTTCTCTGAATTAAATAGATATGCTGAAACATTGAAACCTTAGCTATCTAGCGGCTAAAATTTCACAAACAATATTAAGGCATTCTCGGAGAGATTACAACGTACATAAACATCATTGGGAATATATGAATAATTCTCTATAAGCTTAACATTAAACAGAAATTGGTCAAATACCGTAAATATCAAGCCGTTGGTGACCTGGCGCCTCGTTATTCGCCACCATATTATGATTGGGGGGGTGCTGGTGAAATTATTAGTATTGGTTTTCCGGTTTTCAAGGACAAAGTACCCTATGGCTAGGGTTACGGCATATATGTATATCAATGTTGTAGCAGCACAGGTAGACCATTGAACGTAGACCGTAATGATCTAAATGGAATACGTGGTTTCCTTTTAAATAGGGCCTACATATTGAACGGGTGTATCCAATTATTTTCAATCTTTTCAAATCGTCGTTTTGAGTTTTTTTTGAGTGGAGACGTGACCAATTCGAAAAAGGTCACTGATACTAGGTCTATGAATATATTAACGATATAGGAATAATATCTAGATGTGATGTATTACGCTCGATAGAATGTTAGTCGTATGCCAGATTGGATTAAACGATTACCCGTTGGGATGCATAGAAATCTGGAGGAATGCAAATGGTTAATGAAAAACCATAGCGTTATATGATCCGAGTTCTTAACTGATAAAAGTCAAAAGGAGAAACAACAAAACCGAAAATGTAAACGTTTTGACTAAATAATTTGAGGTGGGATTTCAGAGAGGCGAAATAAGATCTAGGGTTACTTTAATGAAACGGATTATACTTTACAACCGCGGGACCAATCACCCTACCACTCATGTAAGTCTATCTGGGACACTAAATCCGCAGAATCGAAAGTGGAAACTCTGAGGAGAATAATTATAGAAAATTTAGCACAGAAATTTTTGGCAATTTTCCGGATTTTGAAGGACACGTAACTATCATTCAGAGGGGACTGCATAAAGTCGCAGGCCTTTGAGCAATGAGTTATTATTTGAGTCATTATACGGGATGTTAAATATGTCAGAAAAACAAGGGTTATAAACTAGGGTATTTCTAATTTTCTATATTTATAGTATTCTGTAAAACACAGGCTTGCAACAATTGATGGCATTGTCAAAATGGGTAACTGATAAGCAGATTAGGATCCTTCCCTATAATGGAATTATACCGATTTTGAACACGCTATCAATTGAATAGGAACTTAGCGACATTCAAAACACTGTGAATAACAGGATGCACCCTTGTATTATTACAGTACTGGACTGAACAGATACTATCCATATGTCCAAGGAAATAATCGTTCCAATACAGATAACGACCTCATATTTAACGTTTTTAATGGTTAAGCGCTTGTTTGACTGATCTAACAGACCGGAGATCAATTACCTTAAATATCGGAAATTAGTTATATTTAATTGGCAATTACAACAAATTATTGCCCGAGAAGATCTTTAGTAGCAAAGTAACTGTAAAGGAAATGACACATTCAGAACATTCACCTTTTGAAGATTTAAACCAGTTTTGATATTTATATATCGACTAGTATTTTCTCCTAGCATTTTATTACGCTTACTTTACGGTATCTATCGACCGAAAGTGAACCTTCAAATATAAATCCGAAATTTTCCGTCGAAAACTTAGTCGGGATACCGGTCATGCCATAGCGAAGTGCCGGCTCGAAAACTTGAATTCATGATAGTAAATGTCATTTATTCGGGTTCCCGTTTCAAGATTAAATAGTTCCCCTTAATTTGTGTTCTCAGAATAAGCGAAATACCGCGATTATGATATAAAACGTATTTCAAAGCAACTAGTTCGGACTACGACGTTACAGCTACAGTATTTAGGGTATTGTATCTGGATTCGACCTGATATTACTGATAGTTGAAATTCCGTATATTTAAAAGATGATTCAAAAAAGCCTTTCGTCTGATCCACAGCAGTTTTGCAACAAGGATGATATTCTAAATCTATGTTACTGATAAACCGGCGTACCCAATGCTTATTTTAAGCTAGAATTCATTTTCAAAAATATGATCTTCCATGTTCATAATTCCTTTCTCACTAGATAAATTAGAACTTAACTGCACTTTTTTGCCAGTTGTCATAAGTTAGGATATTTCGTTCCGGTAAACGCAAAGTTATACTTCTCTCCGGTTAGTCTTCCGAGAAAAATTAATCGTCGACGGAAATTGTCGGATTTTGCTTTTAGCTCGCAAGCTGCACGGATTGACCTGCCCCTACGCTGAAATGTATGCCGTTTGACACAGATTCGTGGAACTCATTACTTCAGCTCTAGATCAATATTTTATGTTGTTGATTATGAGTATAAGGGCTAGTTTGAATAATCAATTTTCTATACGGTTACTAACATTTAAGCTATTTTCGGTCAAATTAGGTCATTCTTGAGGGTATGCTTACTAGGTATTATACCTACTTATAAACTTATTTGCAATATCCGCCTACGCAATCTATTATTATTTCGTATAACTATCGACAACTTTATCAGAATTGGTACTTTTATATCTCATATTCTTACGCTCATCTCCTTTTACCTCCGTACCAACCTTGCGCGTGTTGGGCCCACGCAAATTTGAGATTGATATGGTACCGTGTTTCCCTATAACTATCGAACCCTTTATCAGAATTCGTTTCTCTCATATTATTCGCCTCATCTCCCTCCACTTCTGCACCAAATCTGGCTGTATACTGCCTACGAATTTTGTTAATATTATATACAGTCCATGCCCCCAGTTAGTTACGAAAACTCGTTTCAAAACCTGTAACTAACTCGGGATTTGTAACTAAATGGGGTTGTTCCGAGTTAGTTACAAAATGTTTCGAGTTAGTTACAAAATTTTAATTCTATTGTTAAGGTTTTATTTGCAGTTTAACTTATGTTATTGTTTTCTGAAATAATTGGTTATCTGCAGTTGTCATAAGTTCCCAGACAGTAACCCCCTCTAAAGACAAAACGGGAGTCGAATATAATTGACATTTACCGTCCTGAAATATAGTT
>SCLF01145755.1:0-18339 GCA_004367975.1 Mesochordaeus erythrocephalus
AAGAATATATGGGTTCGACATAAATTTAGATTTTGACTATTTAAAAATCCAAATAATTGGGCCCTCGGGCATGAGCACAACAAAAAATGTATAAGAAATATATGCGTGACTTTATTGATATAAATCGCTTGAGCAAAATTAGTGTTAACACTTCACAATAGTGTCTTTTGGGGCTTAACTGTACGAAGGAGTATAATCTTGGACATTCTGTAATATTCTAAATATTCATGGATCCACAAAATGCCGTTATCTGTATTATCAAAACCTGCACACATAATGCATTTTTGTAAGTTGGGAATCGATAAACCAAGAGCCATTGAATTCTCAAGTAGCAAAATCCTTTCGTACATGTCTCATTCTGTTTATTTGAACTATAGTTAACCTTGGCAGCTTGAAATATATAACTTTTGAGTGAAAAGCAGTGGATATCTCTCTAGGAACACTTCACAGTAGGGGTGTTTTCAGGAGACTCAAGGATTCTTGAAAGTAAAGTTTTTATAAGGGGGGTTCTCAGGGACAAATATAACGCAGCGGGTGCACAGGGATGATAAAATATTACGAAAAGAATGATACGAGATTTTGAACTGCAGTTAATGACAAAGTAGTTCTAATATACAAGAGGAGCTACATTTACATCTTCATGTTTTTCCTGATCGCCGAAATGAAGCATTATTTTTTATTATCTGAAGAACTATTTCTCCCAGCAACTTATCGTTCCAAAACGGACGGCGACCGTTTTTAAGGCCTTAGAAGTGGTCGAATGTCTGATTGACCCGCCTTACCACCCAACCAAAATTATACCTAGAACGTTTTGCAACAAATGTTAGGCTGGAAGTTACAGTTTTACAACCAAAATACAAAAATAGTACCTTAAACACCTATTTCGGGTATTTGATCTGGATTCGACCTAACATTACTGATGATATAAACCCGGTATATTTATATGTCATTTAAAAGGATATGCAAGGAAGCCTTTGGTTTTATCAACTTCTCAATTACATCATTTTTGCAACCATATTGGGACCGTAAATTCCACCGAAAGTAGTAGAATTGTGTAATTTTCAACAAAAATGGTCAAAATCCACTGTATTGTTCCGATGACTTGAAAAATAATAAAACTCTTAATTCTGGAGATGTAAATTAATCGATTTTGTCGTCGTCCGTTTTGAAACGATAAGTTGACTACGAGTTATACGCAGAAAAGTTGCCTGGGAGATATGGTCAATTTCCACCTATATGACAAATCAAGGAAAATCAGCACCATCAGCATGTTTATTGTGAGGTAACAAAAATATTACTAGTTATATTATGACAACGCGTCTATGCTTGACGTTAGGCTAAACGTCAGATCACGCGTCAGAAGACGAAATCACCCTTATTTCCGTTCATTATTTTGGACTCGTGGATATGGCGGCAAAAACACGAACCACAAATGTATAATTTGAAGCTACTGAAACTAAAAATGGGTGTTCACTATATTAGCTTAAATCGTGAGAGTAATCAATGACGTGGGGTCAAGCTTCCATCAAACTGTGTGATGATATCAATGGTGGAATTCCCTTGTATGTTTGGATACGCTTTGAATACGATTGAAGATTATTGGTGTCAATATTATTTCGCTAATTGCGTTTAATTATGTACATTTATGTTGGATGCAGCTTTCTTCCTAGATTGACAAAAAAGCCTTGCGGATAAATAAAGACGTTTAATTGGTCCTCTTCCTAGTACCAAATTTACGCAAGCTGAAGGACACGAGGATGTTGATTATTAACGAACTATATTGAAAGGTGTATTGTTTCCGACGGCTATTCACCTTGTAAAAATTGTATAATTCTCGATATTGATATTATTCGATTTTCTTAGCAGCCCTATTGCTGCCTATTACTTGCTTTCGGGTTATTTTGAATAGTTTCCTCGAAGATTTCATATTGCTGACCATTTTATTTATGCGTAATATTCTGGAAAACTGGTCCTTGAAAATATGGGCTTCTGGTAGGGTGTCGCCACAAAAATTATCTCGTTTTTTTTCTAGAGTATTTTCAAACCGGAGGTATCACAGGAAATAGTAGCTAATAGCCAGAAGTTGATATTTTCTAACTTGAATCATACCAAATGTTTTGCGCGACAAGATCTTTAATAGGAAAACATCTCCACAAAATTTACTAGAGGTACTTCAGTAACGACTCATTAGGAATTTCATATTTTTACGATTTAAGTCAGCTGTTTTTGTTAGTAAAGCATCGAGCTGCCTTTCCCCATATAATTTTCTTGCGTAAATTTTAGGTTAACTTTCGACCAGGAATTTGGACCGCAAGCGAACCCCCAAAACGTTCGTGAGGAATCCTCTAGACTCAAAAATGTTTTTGACAACATCCATGGGAGACGAACCGGTTGTTAAAAGGATATGGATCTAGGATATGGGTCTATCTTCAATGTGTGTTCAAGTAATGCATGTACAGTAAGATTAGGGGAAATCGCGACTCGTAGGTTAACCTCGGAATAACCTGCTAACTTTAACGAAATTTCTCATGTACTTGAATAAAATCGAGAAAAGTAGCGCAACAGTATTTTAGAAATTAGCAAATTATGATAATGGGTATATTTTCAATACGGCAATGCTAATTAATGAATCAAAAACATCCGATTTTATTATCGAAGGCGAAGATTGCATTTTTTTATAATGTGGTAATAAAAAACGAATGTTTATGGAAATCAGTAAAGCCATGGGTAATTACAAGCAAAACCGGACATATCTAGTAAGCAGCTGGGATCGTAATCAAATTGATGAAATTAAAAAAGCTACGATTGAAAATGATTAGCCGAAAAAGCTAAATGATAAACCTAGACTTTTAATTGGCTCTCAGAAGATCCCCGTATCAGTCCTAATGCGACCCCATTGTAGTAACTCCATCATGAAGGTTACAATGCTAGATGTTTTAATTGGGTACTTTTAATTTTTATAGAAAATTTTAAAGTTCGACCGACGTCCTAAAAAAGATAAAATTTTGAACTCACCCGAAACGTTCAAGAATGATCTGATTTAATGACAATAACTGCAATCAGCAACATATGCAAGCAACTGTGGGGAGGCAATAATTGTCCGATCGTATATTTTTTCTCGATTGTCTCACCAGAAAATCAATGAATAGTTTTTAATAAAATATCTATCATTTGAACGGTAAACGTTTAGCTTTCTAATGGTAAACCCTTTATTAAAAACTATTCATTGATTTTCTGGTGAGACAATCGAGAAAACATATACGATCGGACAATTTTTTCCTCCCCACTGTATATACTAAATTTTATAATGAATTCGACCGATGAAAGAATAAGCGTTAATAGCCTAATCAATAAACTGCGAAATCAGACGTATTTTAGCGCAGAGCATTAGACTGAAGATCTGAAGGTCCGTGTCCAAAATATTATGTCTTTAAATTTGGCAGTGGAAGGAGGGATTTCTGAAATTCTCTAAATTCGGCCCTCAACATTAGGTGAAAGGAAGAAAAGGTCTTTGTAAACATAGTATAAACGCAATATTTAGAAATAATTTATTAATATAAGTGTGTATAATTAAACATAATTAGAAAAATATTGAAACCAATCGTCTTCTTTCGTGGCCTTTTCAACTTCATCGGAAGGATTACGATAAAATTATAATGCAGGTCGATTCGGATCATTTTTGGTTTTCTGAAAGCAGCTTGACAAATTTTTGGTTCCATATTATGACATATATTCGAAAAAACTGTAGCAACTGACTTTTCACGAATTTCCACTTTTGTATCTTTCCGCAATGTACCTTTTCATAGCAAGAGCATTAGGCAAAAGGTCCATCGGTTGAAGATATCCAGTTTTTCAGGGGAAGGAACAATACTTCTAAATTTGCATACCTTGCATCAAAAATATATCTTTCAAAAATATACCTTTCATCAAAAAATATATCCAACAATAAAATGCACTTTTTCCCGGGATATTTATGACGAATGCTGTCAGCAAACCTTCTCATTTCTACCCGAAATATATCATGGACCATCCAAGCTGTTCGATTGGACTACAATATGCAACCCAGAAATTATCTGCGCTTAATTATAGCTTTTCTTGAAACTCCATTTGTTATTTCTTCTATTTCGATAAATTCTATGGGCGTCACCTGACCATTTTCATTTGTCCACCTGGCTCCCAGTTGTTTACGGATGATGGCCGGTGGCGTTGATAATTGGTACAAACTATCTCAAGTGCCATCTCGAAATATAATTTATGAAAAGTTGCATGAACCGGTTTAAGGAACACTCATTGACTGTAAATTTTGACGATTGATTAGGTCTTCCTATGTTCTAAATCTTCTGATCGTAACTTCTTTCAGGTTCCCCCCAACTATGCACAGTTGAAGTAATTAATAAGGTACCTACACTCCTATATTACCCTACAAACATGTTTAATCCCAAAATCATTCGTTATTTTTCTTCCTGCATGATCAGTTTAGTTCGAAACTGTTTCGATAAATAATTAACAGTTGATTACGTAATTTTTTGACTATTCTTTAGTCGGTATTGTGGTACCTAAACTTCCAACTCTTAGGGGAATGGTGCCGACTCCAACCCACACATATCACTACCAAATTTAAAGACAAGATACATCTCACACGGTGGAGCTTCAAATTGAAGATGTGTAGGGCCTGGGTTCGATCTGCGTTGGGGGTATTATTTTTTAATTTATTATTAACTTTCAGAAGTTTTTTTCAGTTGTTACTACAGCTCGGTTTTAAAATTCGCAAAGAAATGTTTACATGAGGCAGTGGATGGATTGATAAAAATTGTGTTTCGGGTATTTTCCCATGAGGAATCAATCCTCTTAAAATATGAGTGATTTTCGGTTAAAAATGCACTTTTGATTATTGGTATTTTCTTTCGGTGGTAATTTTGATTTAAAAGTGACACCAATATAATTTATGTTGAGGGTTGAACATTCAGTTGGGGGTTGAAGCTTAAAATAGAATAATTAAGCGCGTAGTTATATCTACAGGAAGCTGCGATGACGGACGTTAGCCAAATGTTTGCGAAGAACGGAAATATCTTTGAAAACTTAAACGTTAATGCATAAAGCCCAAATAAAACTGGCGCATTACCTATAGCCAACAAAAAAAATCCGAAATCTCCATGACGGCACAAAAATAAATAAAAAAACAGAAGAAATAATGCGGTATCGAGATCAGACCAATTGAAAATGAAATGAAAACGACGTCATAATTCCGTTTTCCGACCGTCGTACATGCCATCACAGCGAAAACTTTGCCAGAACTAGAATTAGTAGCATGTTTTGCCTAACACTTACCGAAAAGCTATTCTTCATGTCTAACCGGCAATATCAGTCGTCCGGATTAACTGAGCACAATAATGAAACCTTAAAGACACATCTTAAGCCGAAAAACAGATTAAGAGCGATAACTGAGAAACTGATACCGGTTTAAATTCCCCCTAGAATTAGAGGAAATTTTGAATTTTTCTGAATTTGGCTAAACTTACTAGCAGCGCAAAGCCGAAGAACTCGGATGACTTAGCTCTCAAACTAAAAATTTTTAAATCATTTGACAAGAAAGAAACGGCGACTTCCACTTCCAGGCGAAATTGGCAAATCGATATATGGTTGTAATCACGATAGTTATAATATATAACGCTATGAGCGTATCCAACGTTGATGTCGTCGATCAAGTTTCATGTATGCAATATAATAAATAACAATATCCGTTTCGAATCGGTCTACTCAAAATGAAGGGTAATTATTTATTTTATTCTATTTTTGCGTAACTCAGTGGAGAATTCATGTAGACAGATAGTATAATTTGCTTATAATATTAGATAAATTATTTAGTTTATTTGATTATCTGTGTCATTGATTCGAATAGTCGAAAAGGACGACTGTATTATGTTGCCATACTTATTTGACAAACATATATATATATAGCTTACAATTTATTATTATCAAATTTGTTCAAAGAGTATGTTATGCTACCCGCTCGGAGATGTTTATTATATTAATAATATTTTATTATTGTTATATGATAATAAGATATAAAGAAAGTTGATGTTACCTGTACATATAAATCATGATCGCCAGGGTTCGTACTGTCCATTATTTTGTTATATGATAAACAGGATATATCGATTCCTAACCCCTAATTATGTTATTTCGAGCACAGAATCGTATGTATATTGGTATGTATAAATATTTTATAAAGAGTTTTCCTTATTTTTATCGTCACGCGTCAAATGTACTTATGTAACAGCGATGTTTTGTATTAATTTTATAAAAAATTAGCAATGTATCTTATTATAATATTAGAGAAAATATATTTTTCTTTTTTATTTCAGATTTATTTAAAACCAACGCCTAAAAATGGCTAATCAAAGCTATTACGATCCTGATGTCATAGATTCGGACTTCGAGTCTCCGTTATCTGTGGAAATTCCAACAAGTATGTTTAAACTATAAATAATTTTATTTTAAAACGATAACTTTTACTCCTATTATTTATTTTAAAGATCATAAGTCAAAGCTTGATGTAACAAGAGACATGTCAATTGGGTGTAAACCCAAAAAGATACTGATGGTTTCCATAATAATAGTTGTACTTTCACCATGATCTCCTACATTGTTGATAGCTAATCTCTCACATCCGAACATATTCAAAAGATCGTAATAGGGTGCTTATTAACACTGATGGGCCCTTTGTCATACCTCTATCTTCTCATAATGAATTCAGAAGAGATATCAGAATAAAGAGACTTGAGAGGACTCTTATTGGCAGATGGCATTTCTGTAATACGTTATAGATTATAATTTTTGTATTGCAATAATTGAACAAGACTGAGAAAAAAATGCGATAATTTGATACCACAACGAGGCATTTTCGTGGAACATTATACATAATTCAACTAAATAATTGTTCGGTTTTTCTTGGTGGCCAGAAATACAGGGGGTTGGTAATTAATTTTCTGTGTGGGGAATATTATGAATATGACATTGGGTTCATCTTATTCAACGCAGGTCAGAGCCGACCATCATGTATAAACACTCCTACGTTACCCTCTTGATCGACCAAACCTCTATACCCATACGCCGAGGTTTATATAGTATGAAGTTTAATACATGAAGCACATGTTACTATATGGGTCGTACATATACAGTTGGTTGTGGAAACCATTTTGGTCAGTACACATATCTAATATTCCGTAACTAAATTGTAACATTTCGCCGTAGGTTTTGGATTATTGACAGTACCCGACTCCTTAACCCCAATTCTTCTATTGGTCTCCGAGTACCGTTCGGCTCATTTTGGCGTTCGCAAATAATGATTCGAAAACCTCAAGGAAGTTTGTGTAAATTTACAGTCTCCAGTTATATCTCGTTATATGGCAGGGTTATATTATTAAGCGCTTATTGACAACATTA
The DNA here is from genome assembly GCA_004367975.1 of Mesochordaeus erythrocephalus. Taxonomy (NCBI): domain Eukaryota; kingdom Metazoa; phylum Chordata; class Appendicularia; order Copelata; family Oikopleuridae; genus Mesochordaeus; species Mesochordaeus erythrocephalus. The sequence continues at coordinate 7,447 of SCLF01145755.1, forward strand.
CATGGGCATGTGCTAGTTATATTAGTTTTACATTAACAGTAATGTATTTTTGACCAGAACAAATAGTATATATGTGTATTTAGTCTGTTTGATCCGAATTAAAATAAACGTAGTGATAAAAAAACTACCGTTCCAAAATTGTAGCAAAAATGATGTAGCTAACGTTTAAAATATGACACATAGTAGCCTTGGGTTTTATCCACTTCACAACTACATCATTTTGGGACAATTTTGGAAGGGAACGTTTTTATCATTACTCTTTTGTGTCTAATTCAAATAGATAAAATAGACTAAATACGCGGCTACCGCAGAGAACAGTTTATGCCTACGGGTTAATCAAAATCTGAAAACCCAACTAAGACCGAAATATTCGGATTTTCAATTTTTAGGTTCACTTCCGGTCAGACTTGGTTACCCTAGACTAAACGGAATAAAAAATCAAGTCGGAAATGCTGCTAGATATTTTCCTATCTAAGACGCAGCTGCTCTAAATTGTAAAAAGGTGCATTACTATAACCGTCATTTCCAACGTGCCTGAATGTTCCTACATTTTTTTGAAGATAGTTTTCCACTAGATGTCGTCTCGGGAACATTTTTTTGTGATTTTCGTTTCAAAATAATCAATTTCCAGTTTTTAGCTGTCGCTTCCGGTCAAATATGGTTGCAAAAAAATCCCGTACAATTTAGGGGATGGGGTCAATCGAATATTGAGCCACTTCTAAGGCCTTAAAAACCGGGGCGTCAACCGTTTTAAAAAAATTAGTTGCTTGGGGGATATCTAAAAAAATTACTCACCAAAATTGAAGTCGAAAAACAATTGACCATATATAATTTGAACAGCATATTTAGATACAATAGGTGGCGTTATATGGCTTATCATTTTTTAGTTTCATGATATACGACCCACCAAGAATTCAATTTAAGTTTCAACTGAAATTTTAGGATTTTGGGGTTTTTAGATTAACCTTTTGGGCCGGAAGTTTCCATATGCGCAAAGAAATTGATTTACGTAAGAATAGAGTAAAATAACTTATAGAACCATACTTATATTGTTTGAAGATATTTTATATCAAAGCTCGCCCACGCAAAATTATGGTGGGATTCTAGAGTCAAATATCAACAACTTTTTGTAACACCTTTTGTATTCTTGTTTGAGTGCTAAACCGCCTTACCTTTTCAGGGATGCTTTTATAGTTCGTATAAATAATAAAGCTAATGACCTGGTTAAGGGTTATTTTATAACAAAAATATCCACTCTTAAGGGAGTTGAGTACCTTTAACGTGGCCGGTAATCATGAACAACCATATCTATAGTCGAAATCTATCGCCCCATGAGGACTAGGACGTTTACATGTAAGCACATTATCACTTTCAATAGAGTTTAACTAATGATTTGAAATCTTGTTTAGGACCAGTTCAAACTAAAACATACAAACACCCTTAAAAGGGTCGACATTTTTTGAAAAAAAAAAAACAACCCGTAATCAGTGGATGCCGAGAGCCAAAGGTGTCCACGAGGGCCATTCTTTTGCAAATATCTCGAGAACAAACGAACCTATCTGCTTTAAATTTTGGCTTATCACAGGGTTCAATTTAACTAATTTGGCAGACCAAAAGTGTTATCAAAACGGCTTGCTAAATTCAACTTTAACAATGCTTAGCCCTTGCAACACTCTTGTAGTGGAAAGAACAATAAGTGTCTTAACTCGTACACAACATTTTTATTGAATATACACAAAAGCCATGTCGATTTTTTTTGCACTCTAAAATATTGACAGTGATCTTATTTTTTTTGTTCATAGCTTTGGAACAAACCGAAACTTCGTTCGAACCAAAACTTGTTCGGCTTCTGAGAGCCAAAAGTGGAAAGAGAAAGAAAAATCTAGAAAGGGGTCGAATAGAGACGGAGAGGGAGCGAGATGGAGATAGATATGTCGAAAGGGACACGGGGAGAGATAGTTGAAGACTTTTTTTTATAATACAGAGCTGTTTATACACTAGGTACGCTGTCATTATTGACTTTCTAGGCATATGTTTTGACTTAGAAAATTGAATTTGAATGAAATTTCGCGTCTATCACCGTTATATTATGGCTTATCATACTTTATCGCAATGAAATATTAATAAAATTTTAGCATATTTACATAGGCCGATAGCATAGCTTCCCTCGTTAAAAATTCCAATGGAAAATATTGTTAAGTTTTGGCTTGGGATGGAAAAGAAGAGCGGTGGACGTTTTATCCCTACGCGGTATACACGATGAAATCGGTTTTGCGGCATCCACTGGTTATTGCGGTCGAGCATCCTTAACCAGGTCATCCACTGTATAATATATTAATGAATCAACACGCGTATTCAGATAAAGAGGGCCATCTCCAATATAAAAAAGAGCTCTTGAATTTCACCTAGTATACCACCGTGTCGAGAAAGATATTGGTTATTTCCTACAGCGCGTCGTGACTGCTTTGGAGTCGCGTCGACATGTTATACAATTGTAGTGCTCGGGAACTTTAGTTTTCTTTATTTTTCCGCAGGTCATGTGAACCCAAATTCCACATAAGTCACACTCAATCATGGGTCTCCCAGCGAACGGCTGACCGCAGAAACAGGTGACTGAGTACCATGATGCATCATCTAAATAAATAATAAGAGTTCGTTCAGAAAATATTCATTTCTTCGTCAGCAACTAACAAAACTCCCATTCAGTGCGTTATGCTGGAATAATATCGATCAAAATACACGTAGTCACTCTAATAAATAAATCAATAAATATTAACTCGCAAACTCATATAACCTGAAGCTACGCACTCTAAATTTTGGACTTTCGCGTAGTACTTGAGGTTATAAATACTTTTCTAATGGGAGAAAAAATGCCTTTTTTAAGCTCACGTTTTAAAAATTTTAGCCTAAATTAGAACCTTCGCAAATCTCTGTTTTCTTAGAAACGTGATAATGAGAGATTTGATTGGTTCCCCGAGTAAAGCCAGAATCCAACCTACGTTAAGTTCTGAACACACTTGTCTGTATTCCTCATATAACCTAAAGTAATGCACTCTAAATTTTGGACTCTTTCCACTGCGACTTAATCGGTTATTTATACACCATTTTGACCCCATTTTTAGCATTACAAAAGTCCCTGCTTGGTGGCCTAATAACTCTCTGACTTCTGTTTCACTGTCCAACATAGAGTAATATTGCATGCAGTTCACGACAACATTTGAGTAAGATAAAAGTTTTTAATCCGAATCTTTGGTAAGTTTCAACTAATAGCAAGGTGTATTAAAAGTCTTCAATGAGCGTGATCCTGTTCGCCATGTATACTTCCATCTTGTCTCATTTGATAGAATTTCAGCTTGTTGAACTATGTATTCCAGTGCCTCTGCTTTTAACTCATTGAATCTGGGAGTTTGTTTTAGGTTATTATCAAATAATTCAGGCCATTGTTTGCCTTTTAACTACCAAACCAGCTGCAACTCCAATAAATTAAGTGGAGCTTTCTCTACATAGATTTCTTTCCGACCCATTAATTTCTGTGGAAATTTAACAAATAGGTTCAACGATCCTGTAAGCACGCTCTTGCCAGGTATACCGCAAAGAATGAGTTGCCATCTCCTTTCTGCCTGTTTCAAGCGCAATTTGCAGCAGAAATCTGACAACTGGCCTCACTTCCGCTACTTGCATCGCCGTCATGACTTCAATATAGCTGCTAAATTTATATAGGGCAAGCTGTACGAATGGATCTACACATAGGCTGCAATCTGTGCCGTTTGAAATACACTCGTGGAACTCATTATTTCAGTTCCTATTTCCGTGTTGTTGATTACCTCTGCACCACATATGGCTGTATTCTGTGTACGCATTTTGTTAATATTATATATAGCAAGATGGATAAGCCCCGACACTCATAAGCAAAAATAAAAATAATACTAATTCTCGAAGATTTCTCATTTGACACAAAATATTGAGAGTTACGTACCATTATATAGCTTAGATTTTATGTTGGATAAATATCAGCGGGGGAAGTATTTTTCCTGTCCAGTATTTTCCCGCAATTTTGTGATTTTTCGTTTTTTTTTGCGTTCAATTCCGGTGTGCAAGAAAATTCGGTTTAGAAGTACCGTTCGATGTTTCCTAACTAAGATACAGTCATTTAGAGGTCGTCTCGGGCAACAATTCCGACTCGAAATTTTTTTTTTCGGTTTTTAGCCTTCACCTCCAGTGCCACTTCGGTCTGAAAGTAGGTTACAAAAACTGGGTTGATAGTTTATGGGGGTCCTGGATAGCAAATTAGGCGTAGCACCACTCTAACAGAAGTTATGGTCCGATCGGCACACAGGGAGAACAATTTGGACAACTGATGTTTGATTACTTCTAGAATATGTTGCAATCCTTCCATCGTACATGGTGCTGATTGTTCCTCCATAGCTTTGATAGTTCATCCATCAAAACAAACTCTAGGATTTGTATCTAAAGCCGCTAGCACTAGAGGAGTTTGCAGTTCGATTTTCTCTTTTCCCCGAATCAGTGTAATGGCTCCTGACTGTAACCAATTTGCCAAGGTTCTTATTACGAAATCTCGGTTATTACGAAACCGTACAGGAAGCTCGCGCGCCTTACTATACTAGTTTTGGAAACACTCTTCTATTCGTTCCCAAAAGAGTTCCTTTCTCAACCTTTTTGTCTTAAGCTGTTATTTTGCTCCCGTTGTTCGATAGCTTTCTCTTTCGATCTTGCTTGATTTCTTGTGAGGTGATATGAATCTGTTTCCCTGTCTCCAGGTCAACCTCTCTACGTATCTTCTTATATTGGTTATGTTTAACCGTTTCCATCATTATTTTCCGTCTATGCCGAAAGTTTCTTGCTTTTTCTGAGATCACCGCTGCTATGTTCTCGCTCATATTCTTGATGTTGGTTCCTTAAACCTGGCATCTGTTTTACCATTAACATCGCTATTCCTTTGAAGTCCGAAAGTGATCCATATACTGCTCATGCCTGAAATAGACTTCCGCCAACTAGGATGTTCCCCTGTGCTTTGATTAATTTATGAAACCAATCCCAAATGAACCAAATTCTCTCTACCCACCGATGATAAAAATATGGACCTTGTATTTTCCCTTTAAAGAAGTTCGAAAGTCTCTATCCCATTGTTTTCCTGTCTAATCTTACACATACATTTTGGACCATAAAAAGGAGACTTCGGGTTACCCGTGTCCTCTATAATCTTGCCGGAACATGTACATTATTGCTTGAATAGTAGTGCCCATTGTAAGCTGCGAATCCATAGTAAGCTCTCGCTTCTGTTATACGAGTCCAGTTTTTCCATTTGTTGATATTGTACTTTTTCCCTACTTTATCTTTCATGTCTTAATTAAGGTAAATTTTTAATGATCCAGTCCACTGCAAGTGAACTGGACTTATGTAGTGAGCAAGATGAAACGTATTGCGATTCCACATGCAACGAATTCAACTCGACATTGGAAAATATTGAAGTGACTAAAATATTGACACAAATTCTTGCAGAAAACATTTTACATTATGCAAAGTAACACAGAGTTGATAGTGAAAAAACATATTGTTATATTTTTTATAGATAAGTGAATAATCAACAGGCAAGAGCGAATGATGAACAATACGTAGGTATGTACGATAATTATGAATAGCGTTATATGAGATAAGCTTGTGACTGACATGGACACCCCAGAAGTTATTCTTGCATTATCACCAGCGAATGAAGCAAACAGACAATTCACGCCAATGCGAAATGATGCAACAGTGGGTAGTAATAATCGTATATACTTTAATGAAGGGCCCAAATTATGTATTAGTAATTATTGTACCTAGGCTAATGAAACATATAATTAACGGACTTAGTTAACATATGTTATTTCGTTTATTCCAAAACTGCTTCAACTGAACCTTCCTCAAATTGAACAAATATGTATAAAAACAAAAGGGTATTTACCGATAATATAAATCAATATTTTTGACGTTTAAATCGCCGAGTTCAGAGGAAATCCTGAGAAACTTATTAGTAATCTGCGAGTAGCATATTTTGAAAGTATTTGAGCTCATTTCGTCTGTAGAATTATTGCTAAGAAATATATTATCGCGGAGGGATAGTGTGCCATATGGACCCCGCCATATAGACTTACAATACAGCATCATTTCTGCCATTTAATAACGTCTGTAGGATTATTACTAATAAATATTTGATCGAAAAGTTGAGCTTGATGTTGGCGAACATAATGTTAGATAGTTTCACTACACAAAATGTTTCACCTGTACGAATCGCCATGTGATAAGCGTACCGTATAACGGCGAACTTTTCGTTGCAAGTTCGGGCCCGACATTAACTATTTGGTTTTATAATAACCTACGGTGAAGTGCGATTTCAAGTTCCCATCAGGCGGAGATCACGGGGGCATGACAGCTCACCGAACTAAATCGTGCTAGACTAATTAGGCCCCTGGACATCCAACAAAGGCATCGAAAACATACTGCGATTGTCTCTTTTAAAGCTATGGACCTCGAAATTCATATTGTCGAAATGGACAAATTTAGTTTTATCGAAGTTGTTTAGAGTCAAGTTGGAGGTCGGACCTTTAAGAAACATTGAAGCAGGAGTCATGACGCGTCGAATAAGCACACTTTCGAGCCAATCGGGCATACTTCTCGAAATCACATTTGTGACTTCTAGTGGCTATAACTACATAACGGGTCAGGAATTCGGGGTCGATCACGTGAGAAGAAATGTAGCTGCCATCCGTGCGCGTCGAATTTTGTTATGATTTAGAAAACATGCCAAGAACCCAAAGTATCTAAACAACTGCGTAAAAGGTAAATTTCAGGAATAAATTTGTCCATTTCGACAATGTGATTTCGTGCTCCATAGCTTTAACAGAAATAATGACAGTATGTTTTCGATACGTTTATTGGATGCCCAGGGACCTAATTAATTTAGCACGATTTAGTTAATGAGTTAAAATTAATGCTTTTGAAAAACAGATTATTTCACGCTGTCTTTAGGGGGGTAACTGTACGAAGCCGTGTAACTTTGGACATGCTCAGAACAGATGCGGAACCGCAAGAAAACACCCTATAAGAGTCACTAAGTCTCGTTAACCGATCACTTCCCACTTGTAGGGGTAGGGGTGCAGTTTTGACAGATGTGTACTAACGAATAATAAACTTACGTTCTTTAATCAAATAATTTTGATCATTTGATGAATTTCGCACGATTTCTGTGTCTGCTGCAGTTTCCCACGAATCCATCTTTGACTCGTCAATGATTTCAAGCTTTCGAGGTGTGCCGGACTTACGCTTGCGTGATTGGTCCTTTTTTTCAACGACAACAGACTTGGATTCTAAATCACCTTTCTTAAGAATTCGCTTTTTCTTGTGGACTTTTTTCTTTTGAATTTTTGTGCAAGATTTTTCTACCGCTTCTTCAGCATCACTAAGCTCGCCGTCTGTAGTGAAAAACTTTGCCATATATCCGTTTTCGTTCACTACGGCTATTTCTGAATCATTCTGAGATTTTTTTAACATTGTCAAAGAAAGCGCAGTTGTTTCCAATTCGCTGGACTGGTATGAAGAGGGGATTTTCTTTTTACGTTTGACTGGGCATGACGGGTGGACACATGACGACGAAGCAGGCGATCGGGTTTTCCGTCTTTCTACAACCGATGGTCTCCTATTAAGTCATCATTTATTGTTAATTTTTTGACCCGTACGCTGAATTTTACCTCTACCCACCACGCTGTATTCTGTATATTAAAACACATTCTCCGACAGTGATTAGTTCAACTCTAAACATCCATGTTTATTATTTATATCCCAAATCCCTATTGAATGGAGGTTTTGAGTCAATTAGATTTTTACCGCTTTCGTATGTCTAAATTTAGCCATTAGACACTTCATATTCAAACCATTAGGTTACCAAAATTTCCGCTATAGCCTGTTATGCATTTTGGACATTGAATGTTTTCCACCTGCAGTGTTCAAATGCCTAAATTTAGGCTTACGAAAGTGGTAAAAATCTAATTGACACAAAACCGTCACCCGATAGAGATTTGGTATATCCTATCCCCACCTGCTTATTAGAATTAGTATATTGGTTTGTTCCATAAATTTAGACCGAATTGGCCACAGTGTACCCTGTTGGCGGAGGTAATAATTTAAATATACATACATATATAATCATTAGGAATAATTTAGACGGTTTACTTGTTAAACATGATGCTAGATCCTATTTTATTTCCTAACTCTTCATATCACTAATTATAGGCTTGTGACATTTATATCTTCAACGTTAGCTAACTTGAACATAAGATGAAAGATTCGCCATAATTGAAATGCATTATTTCTAATATTTACCGGATTTTGACCCATTTATTCATGGTCCCAAATCGTTTATTTGGCGGACGTGGGTTAAACAGAAGATCCAATGTAATAATTTATGCCACTCATCATTGTTTAGTCCGCCAAATACACAAATACACAATGCAACATCCAATGAAATACATTGTATCACCGTGACGCATATAGTTATGGGTGGGTCACCTAAAATTGTCATAGTCGACTTACCTCCCGTTATAAGTCATCTTAGTTTCAGCTTATACAAACCTTATTGTCCATATGATTATATACCACCACCCATAACTAGATGCGTCACGGTGATACAATGCATTTCATTGGATGTTGCATTGTGTATTTGGCGGACTAAACAATGATGAGTGGCACAAAGTAATTCACTATAAATAAATGATTTTTAATAAATGGGTCAAAATCCGGTAAATACTAGAAATAATGCATTTCAATTATGGATAATCTTTCATCTTGTATTCAAGTTAACTAACGTTGAAGATATAAATGTCACATTGAATTTAACGCGCGATAAAACCCTATTCAAATATCTTCATGACTATATAGCTTAACGTAAGTCCTCGTTGGTTAAAAAATCTTGTACTTCATATTCGATTATTCCTAATTATTATATATATGTATATTTAAATTATTACCTCCGCCCACTACACGGTGGTAAATTTCGTCTAAATTATTGGAACGAACCAATATACTAATTCTAATAAGCAGGTTGGGAGAGGATATGTGTATAATGACTACTAGTTGCAATATAATGTATTGGGTATAAATTACTATCAATAAGGTGAGCTAGTTTTCTCTGGAATATATGCCCAATTAAGTGGTTGGATAAACTTTCAGATGGGAAGTAATTGTCTAGGTTTTCACCGAAATTTTAGGATTTTTCGTTTTTTTTGTGTTTACTTAAGATCAAAATTCTGGATCAAAAGTTACCTTGGAATGTGCGCAAGAAAATTCTTACTGAAATACTTCTAGATACCTAGAATATGCGTTCAAAATCCAGCTGCTTGTACCGTTCAGAATGCTTGCACAGTAAGGCAGCTTGCATTTACAGTACCTTGTAGTAAATACTAGTGGATTTTGACTAGTTTTCGTGAATAAATTTTATATTTTTTAGTTTATTACAATATGTATTCAGTAATGACAGTTGTATGAATGCAGAGTAATTTCTTCGAATTGAAATGTACCATGAAGTGCTAAAATAACTCCATTATGTTGAATTTTACATATTTTAATGGTGATTCTTAACGAACTATACCTTCACCAACTGTACTCACGTATTCTCTGTATTGTCTTTATGGTTCATCTTGTAAATTCATCTTCTAATGTTTCGTTATATCAGTGAAATGTTAACGGTGAATGTCGCCGTATTACACAGAAATACCAATAGCGGATTGTTGTATTCTCGAAGCGAGAAAGCGCGTATTGCTTTCAATCGAGTATTTTTTCAAGTTACTGGGAATGGGTAAAATAAAGGTTTCCGTTGAATATATAAGGTCTATATGTCGGTCTCCACTTAACTATTGGTCGACCAATTACTATTGGTCTTGACCAATTATAGGCAGGAATGCCGCTTGATGAAAACTGAATTTCTTCAAGTGTTATTTCCTAGGTACTTGTAGGTACTTAATTTTTTTAAATATAGTTTTCCACTAGAGGTCGTCTCGGGCAACAATTTGTTGTGATTCTCGGTTCAAAATAGCCAACTTCCGGTTTTCAGCTGTCACTTCCGAAGGTACTTCCGGTCTAACCATAGTTCCAAAAAATCCCACGTTCAAACATTCAACCACGTCTACGGGCTTAAAAACGCTAAAAACATGGTCCCTAACCATAAGTAACCAAAAAGGTGCCTGAGGATATGTTGCTGCTAGAGATATAGTCGTGCAGCAATTTTGCGTGATTCCCTATAAGAAAATATAAATTTCCGGTTTTAGCTTCCACTTCCGGTGACGCTTTCGGCCTGAAACTATGTTAAACAAAGTCGCAAAGTTGTTTCGGCGGGGTCATGGGGGAACAATTCAGTGTAGCACCACTAACAGAAGTTACGTAACAATTAAGGCTCAATTGTGTTTAAATACACATAATTCAGCGTACGGGTTAATCTGATTAACCCGTATTATTATTTCTCTCCTAGTTCCATCAAAACTTCTGCGGCTGGCTTATACATTTGGACTATACCCGATTTGAGTTCCTATTTTAACCCGTACGCTGAAGAAATGGTTCTACCCTCACGCTGCATTCTGTTCCGCTCGGCACATTCTCGTGAAACAAATAATTTCAGTTCTAGATTCCAATGTTTGTATTGTTGATTGAGGGTATAAGGGCTGGTTGGAAAATAGAATTTCCGATATATTTACTAACATTTAAGCTGTTGTCGGTCAAATTAGGTCATTCTTGACCGTATAGGGTATACTAACTACGGTATTATATTTAATTATGAGCTTATTTGCAATATCCGCCTACGCACAATATTATTATTTCGTATAACTATCGAATACTTTATCATAATTT
>SCLF01145866.1:0-10427 GCA_004367975.1 Mesochordaeus erythrocephalus
CATCTTTATTTGAAAAAAATATTTCGAAAAAATCGTACTTAATTTGATAAATATAAAATTCGAAAAAAATCGTACTTAATGTGAAAAACGTACTTAATTTGAGCGTACTTAATTTGAAGTAACTACTGTACACTAAATTGACAAATGGGTTGAACGGGCCAATCGGAAGTTTACAATTATTCTACCGGACTTTTTAGGTTATGCTAACCGTATCCTATATAGCATTCACAAGGAGTTCCACGTGTTTGATAAAATGGATGTAAGGTAATTTTCGATTATGCATTAATTCAATTGTTTTCGACTAACTCTTATATTCTAGCACATTAAAACCCATGTGCGGGCTGACCAAATGTGTTTTTTTTGATCGAATTCTGGTCTAACGCTGGTCCAATTCTCAAAATGCGGTACATTTACGGACATCTAGTCACACTACCCTTACGTCTAAGTAATCAATCATCCAGATGTGGTCACAATCTTAGACTAATTTTACCTGTTACAGTAGTAGTGAGAGAAGAATTGTACAAAGTGCACATAACAATTGAATACATTAAAATGAATCCCATAAAGCAAGAAAGACTGAATTGGATAAAGAACATGGGCTCGTCCCAACCTTCAAAGTTCAGTGCCTTATGAACATCACCGGTGAAATAGGATACGACCAGGATCAATGGAAGACTGAAATTATTTATTAACTGTTAATATTGAGTGGATTGCAACATTTTATACATTATAAGTTCCACATGTCACTATCTGATGAGATTTAAACATGTAATATCATTTCTTGAAAAATTGATTCCGATATTATATCGAGCGAAGCCCCAAGAAAGGGAAAAGTTTAGGTTTCTGAACCGTTATGTATCATGCATAGCGTGCCGGATTATATGATAAATATATCCCCTTTGAAGGTTGCAGTGGATTTTTATGAATGGAGTCGTTTCACATCTTGAGGAAACGGGTGGGACTTCAAGTAGATCTCAAGTGGACCTCAAGTGACTTATTCGGGACTAAGCAGAAGATAAATTTTAATTGTATTACATGTGCACAAGTACAAATATACTACTGTGAACTGATCTTTTGATTACGTTTTAAGGAGATATTTTGGGGTGCTCTATGTGATTCTACAGTACTCGTTTTTATTGTTTTTTTACTTTAATTGAATGGGACCGCAAGAACGAAAGGAAACATTTTCCTTACGACCTCGACACCCACCGGGTTTTCAGACGACGTAAGGAAGGTCTAATTGTTATTTTATTCGTCCGAAATAATGTAGTATAATGTATTAATTCATCCGAAACAATGCAGCATAGTACATTTAGGCACCGAGACTATGAAGTGGGACATATATTCCGCTACCTAGTCTGAGTAGGCGGTTTAATGCCCTTCCAGCTGCTATTTCTCTAAAAACAAGAACATCTGGACTTCATCAAGATCCGATTAACCTATGCTGTCCGCATATTGGTCTGAGTGCTCAGAACAAGCTTCATCTTCATGCTCATTTCTAACATGAGAACATCAAGACTCTAACCTTTCGGCATTAAGCTCTTCCTGGAAAGAAGGAATCCCCTAAACTTCACTTATATTTTCGATATAAGAAGAATGAATATTCGCATACACTAATATAGCTCTTACCTTCGTATTTCTAAGATCAATAAGAGCTCTGTACTCTCTCCTACTATCTGTAGGGGAAGAGCATCATCACTACTTAGCTTCATGAAGAAGTAAGTGTATGTTAGACATGCAGTGATGAGATGTTCAAATACGTCTTCTTAGGAAGGACTTGGCCGGGTATGCAACATAAATCAGAGTTTGAATTACCCTTCCCCGTAGTCTACACAATCGAGGATGGTCCTTTGACTTTTGACCGGAGCAATACCGGTAAGTATGGTATCCTCGTGTTCTAAGAACACAGCTTACCCATACATGATGATTTAAATCAACTTCATGATAAACTGATCATGAACTGTCCACTCTTTCCTACCCTATGTCGGAGAAGAGGATCATCACTACTTATATTCGTAGCTATGTATGTCTAAGTCACCATGACGTCACACAGGACGTTTGTGCAACTCTTCTAGCATTAGGAGGAAACGCAGGTCCGATGACACGACACCTTAGAGGGGTGCGGAACAGTGAGATGCTTAATTTACAAATAATTTACAATAATTTATAAATTCAAAAGCTTCTGTTGGAATAATTAATGTTAAAAATATTAAGAATATCAGAATCGGAGAATTCGGCTGCTTATAGATTCAGCAGCTATATCGAGGTCATGATGGAGATGTAGGTTGGTGAAGTAAGGCCAGCTGTCAGATTTTTGCTTATTTCTATGCTTATTTCTATGCTTATTTTCTCAATTTGATACAGGTTGAAAGTGGCCACTTTCGGAATAAACGATGAACAGTAGTAATAAACGTGATCGAGCTTAATTTATGTCCTTCATCAACGCATGTATGATTATTACTAATAAATATTTAATTGAAGAGTTGGTCGCTGTATTATTAGTAAATTAGTGACTCTAGGTCCACTTGAGGTCCACCTGAATGATATTATCACACTTGCCCCGTCTCTAATTTGATAGGATGCATGATCGCTGTATGGCACCTCGTGAAAACGACTTGCATTATAGCGAAGAAAGACATAAGTTACTGAATATAATCTACGATATTACATTAAAGTAAAAAATAAATAAAAACTGGCTATCTATACTATATAAAGAAGTAATCAGACCCCGAATTCCTAACCCGTTATGTAGTTATAGCCACTAGAAGTCAAAAATGTGATTTCGGGCACTATGTCCGATGGGCTCGAAAGTTCTTCTCGAAGGACTGACCCCGAATTCTTAACATGTGACCTAGTTATAGCCCAAAAATGGAATTTCTAAAACTGCATAAAAACTAATGTTTCCTCGTGTTCAAAGTCAATTTTGTCTATTTTGGCAAGTGATTTTGGAGGTCCATAAGTTTAAAACGAATAATCGGAGTACGTTTTCGATACCTGAATTTAATGCGGTGAGCTCCCATACACCCATGAGTTAAAATTAACGTTTTTTTTTCAAAACGTTTTAGTGGACATACTTGGGGACCTTGGCATGTTTTTTAAATCATTACAAATCGAAAGGTGAAAAATTCTTGATTTTGTCACTTTTTTATAATTTGTACTCTGAAATTCCATTTTAATTATTCCAAATAATTACTAAGAATTAATAATAATACATGCCTGTTATTAAGCTAGGTACTCTGATTTTTTTGGATTTTTAGGCATATTACTTGAATCAAATTTAGCCTTCTAACCGTTATATTATGGGCGTGTACATTCCGATTTTTCCGATTTTTTCACACTTTATCGGTAAGAAATATTAATATAATTTTAACACGGTCAAATAGCCACTTAGCATATCTTTCCTCGTCAAAAGTCCCTTCGGGGTCTCCCCAGGTTAAAGGTAAAAAGCACTTTGTACAACGCTCGGTTTGGAAAACCAAAATAACTATTTTAAAAAGAGACATACTATTATATGGAACCGCAAGTACGAAAGGAACTACTTTCCTTACGACCTCGACGTAAGGAATGTCCAATTGTTATTTTATTCGTATGAAATAATATAGTATAATGTATTAGTTCATCTGAAACAATGCATTATAGTGTATTTAGTCACCTAGACGACATAATTAATGACTTGGAGATATTTTCGAATTAATATTTACAAATTTAATATTTAAATAAATATTCACTCAAGTTCAATGAATATTCACTTCAAGTTCAGAGGTTCAATGGATGGAACTACTCAATGGATCGAAGGATAGTTTTGAATTAATATTCACTGAAGCGAGTATCAGTGGGGGATACTCGTAACATAACATAACTAAGGTGAGATAATTTCAAGATGTAAAATTAACACGGCCGTAATTAATTACCAAATAATTTATTTACGTACATAAAGTCGTCTTTCAGTTGGTGTATTTGTAGTGCAGCTAGCGAATTAAGTAATAATAGCAGTTTTTCAATTTAACAGGTTATCGACATCGATTCAATAGATCGAAGGATGACCTTGATATTTTGACGGCGGTCACCAGGGGCAGTTTTGAATTTGTGTATGCGTTCACTTACTAAAGCAAAGTTTATAAAACCCTTTACGCATCTTCTATTATATGCCGCGTTTATACTTTCGCTGCCATTTGGCGTAACGTTGAAGTCGGCGTTGATGAAATTCCTGTTGAGATAACTGAGATTCTTAAATCTACCCTCGGTGAAAAAATACGTGTTTGATTTATGGCAACCACATCACCCGTGGACCACATCTTCCCGTAACTTCTCCAACTGTACGAGTATACTGGGAAGATATTGTCTTTAATTTCGCAATTATTAAGTCGCATTTTATAGTATCGGAATACAAGCCGCTGAGAAGTCACTAAGAAATAGATTTTTCAACCGTTTAATAACAAATCAATAACAAATGATCAAGATTCAAATCTAATATTGAAACTCGAAATTATTTCATCTATGAGCTTCTGCGATGTTGCATCCTCCAATGAGAATCACATCAAGTATTCGCGGGTAATTAATTACGCGCGTGTTAAGTTGTCTACTTTCAGAGAAATAAAAACGTATTAACTTAATTAACCCTCAAGCTGCATAAATGGTTCTACACATACGCTGCAATCTGTGCAGCTCGTCATACTATAATGAATACTCCCCGATTTTTCGTTTTTTTGCGTTCACTTCCTAACAAAGGCACAGCTGTCTTAAATGGTAAAAAAACAGAACGTATAGGTGTCTAAATGCACTATACTGCATTATTTCGGACGAATTAATACATTATACATACATTATTTCGGACGAATAAAATATCATATGGACATTCCTTACGTCGGCGGAAAACCCGATGGGTGTCGAGATCGTAAGGAAAGTAGTTTCCTTTCGTTTAACAATTCTAAAACCATGTATGGTTTTCGAGAAAACTAAGAAAGAGGGACCTCGATCGTCAAATGAGGTAGGTGTCGTATCTACTGGTTACATTTCATCTACGGTATATCCAACATAAAGATTTCAAAATAGTTTACTGCATTCTTAAGTCACCCGCATATATATATTATTAGTGGATTATAGTATAAATATAGGCGAATTCCCATGGGTGCAAAAACAGCAGCAAAAATCTTACTTTTTAAAGGCGTAAATGAGGATGAGTGGTGCCTATACATTGACCCAATATTAATAAGCTATAGAATACTACTAGAAAATCACAGAAAAAGCGGATTCAAATTAAATTATAAAATGCTCATTTTTTGAAAATCTTTGGATATTACATAGCATCTAACGTTTAGCCAATGTATTCGCATCATGCAGCAGCACTATACGAGCGTTTAAAGACAACGCATACTTTTTAAATAAGTGAGGATGACGAAACAGAATGAAAACCTTTAATTCATAATTTTAGAAAACGAGTACTATTAATGAGGCCTAATTTAAACGGTAAATTTATTCTAGAAACGGACGCATCATCCTTAGCTGTAAGCGGTGTGCTAAAACAATTTAAAAACAATAAGGAAAACATTATAGCGGTATATAGTTATAAATTGAAGGGGACCGAATGTGCATGGGTTAATTTTGGGTTGCAAAAATGGCACAAATTAGGACTTTTAAAAAGACTTTTAAAATACTTTTCCAAAGTAGAATTGGTAAAGAGTTAATAGAGGGTTAAAAGACCGAATTAACCAAACTAGAACTTGAATACGGAGAAAATAAGTAGCAATTGCCGCGGGAAACCATGAGCGAGTCCACCTAATTTTGAACTAGCCGGGAACCAATCAGCAGCGATCTTACGAGATATATTCGACCTCGAGTTACCAACGACAATGAGTTTCGAGGACATGCTAAAGGTAATAACGGATAAAACAAGAAAGGGAGAACTGAACGGCATACGGTTGATGACGAGATTCACCACCGCCGACATGGAGCAGACGGACTTCAATATATTGCAGGCATCAATCAGGCGAGTCGTGGTTGGGTATGCAGCAAGACCAAAAGGCAAAAAAACTTTACCCCTGGTGATTTCGCGCACGTCTGAAGGGCGTGACATTTTCTATTATAGATCCTTTCGATGCCGCTATCCTAATACAGGCGGAACATATGAATATAAGTTAACTATCAGTACCAAAGCCTGAAACTCAGTCTATTCAACCCTTGGACGCCATGATAGGACGCCCATTATGGAGACGGAGGCGAGAATAGGCTATATTTCAGAAAACAAGAATATTGCGGGAAGTTTTTTAGCGCTTTAAAAGAGCGAATATTTGTGTGTTCACTAAAATATGCGCCACAAACAGGGTTTGCCCGGTCCGAGCAGACGATGCAGTGGACCGTACACTTTAGCCTTAGGAACCATGAAGTCCTGGGGTTATTTGCGATCCCACAGAATACAACCGCCGACCGACGAGTCGACCCCGACTTAGTATAATAAGAAATAGTAAGATATAGCTTAAATTAGTAAAAATTAGCGTGAAATATATGTCGGAAAATAAGGCGATCGAAACGGCCTATAAGAGTGCAATCAAAAGATGAAACTGTTTTTTTAATCGAGAAACTGCACTCACAATCTATTTTTCTCTTGTAACTCATTTATCTTTTGAATCAGCGGAACTACGTTCTTATTTGGAGGGGAAAGGATTGGGACAGAGGCTCGTGCGAACTTGGGGGTTTCGTGCGAACCTGTTTTCACTAGAATTAACCTAATTTGAATAGAAGCCAACGAAAAATTTCCTTAGTACCAAATTTTAGAGCTAAAAAATATTTTTGACCGTTAATATGAGCTTATCCATAGGCTAAAAAAGAACCATTTTTCGTTCGTAGGGAAAGGAATTACAGATGGAGGAGAGAGGAGAGTAAGGGAAATAGTGGGAAAATATACCTAAAATGTTTATGTAGAAGGTAAACTTCCGAGAATTGCTAATCCCCAAAAATTTTAAATCAACGTGGAAAATTCCGGACGTGTAGCATCACAGATTTACAGGAACCAATATCCACTAAAACCCCAAATGACGGAGACCATTTTTAACAAACCAAGCAAACATTTGTAAAGGGGGAAGGGAGATTAAGATTAGCGAATAACTAATCGAAGCCATAAAAAGTATAAAATCGCCAAAAAAGAAGCACGGGGTATTTTTAGGAAATTTAATTTTTAAGAGGTGCAATAAAAATTCTTGCGACAATCACGGCACCAATAACGGCTGCGAACAGGGGGAGCAAGTGGGTTTGGGAGCCAGAAGCCGAGTAAGCACTAGAAAATATAATAATTTTTCCAATAAATTTGAAAATTCCAGACACAATAAAGGATGGACCAATGAGGATGGACCAATGGGAAGACAGTAGTTTTGGCACCAACGTGGTAATGGGCATCTGATATTTGCATAGCGAGGACACAGAATGAGTGGGAATGCATGATGGCAGAAGAAACAGTGGAAACCACGAAAAAGGCTAGAAGTTGAGTAGACTATTAGAAGACAGAGGTGAGGAAGAAGGAATCGCACAGGTCATGGAGGAGTAAGAAAGGGAACCCCAAATCAACCAAAAAACGCGAAGGGTGTTAGAAAACTATAAAGTACGGACATAGGATTATTGACCAAATTGCATAAACTTCTCGAAGAACGAGGTACAACTGCAGAACCCGAAGAACATCCGACTAGAAAATGTATGATAAAACCTGAAAAGAAAGCCTAAACGAAGATAAAAAATTAAATATTCTTCAATCTTCTTTAAATAGGGTACCAACTATCCCCGTTTCTAAGGTAAACGGTACACCGATAGAAACGGAGATAGTTGACGTTTAGCACAGAAAAAATTATTAGGAAATATTAAAATCCCCCCACCCGCATTTTTTAAATCCCTGGCGTGACCTCCCTTGACGCTAGATTACGAAATTTAAAAAATATATAAAAACTTGTAAAAAACGTTTTTGAAGTTTTGACGAAACGTCAAAAAGGGTAAGCATGAAATCTTCAGTCAAAATTGAGAAATAAGGAGATACATTCGTATGCACCTCTCTAGAAATTAAAGAAAGAGTTTTGTGTCAAATAAGAAATCTTCGAGAATTAGTCTCATTTTTGTTTCGGATTATGAGTGTCGAGGCTTATCCATCTTGTTATATATAATATTAACAACATGCGTTTGGCAGAATACAGCCAGATTTGGTTCGGAGGTAGAGGGAGATGAGTCGAAGAATATGAGACAAAATAAAGGAATTCTGATAAAGAGGTCAATAGTTACAAGACAGAACAGCCTGGCGGAATACGCCTACGGTTGGTACAGAGGAAGAGGGAGAAAAGCAGAAGTATATGAGATAAAAATACAAATTACGGTAAAGAGGTCGATAGGTAAAAGGAATAATATTAAATTGCGTAGGGGGCTATTGGAAATAAGCCCATAAGTAGATATAATACCGTAGTAAGTAGATTCCATAAGGTCAAGAATGACCGAAAAGAGCTTAAATGTTAGTCGATATATAGGAAATTGTCTATTCAAACTAGCCCTTACACCCGTAATCAAGAATACGAAAATAGAGATATAGAACCGAAATAATTAGTTTCACGAGAGTGTCCTGAACAGCACAGATTTCAGCGTATGAATATAACCATTCGTGCAGCTTGCGGGGTTATGACAAAACGAATAAGGTTTATGACAATTATCAACGTCACGCGTAATTTATAATACAAACCGTCTCTTAAGGGTAAACAACTAGGATCGCAGTCGAATTGCTAAAATTGAAAATGCTACGACCGGAGATTATTGGAATCAATATTATTTCGCTAACTACATTTAAATTCGTTGATTAATAAAATTTTAATAAACATGGTCGTTAAAGTGCCTTTGGATGTACCTTTCTTCGAATGGATTAAGCGAGACTTTTAATTGGCTCTTTGAGATCGACCTCTCGGTACCAATTTCCGCCCCACTGTATGTCCCATTTACCTGTAACAGCAGTAGTGAGATAAGAATTGTACAAAGTGCAAAGAACAGTTGCATACATTAAAAAGAATCCCATAAAACAAGACAAACTGAATTGCACGACGAATATGGGATCTCCCCAACCATCAAAGTTCAGCGCTTTATAAATATCACCAGTGAAATAGGACAAGACTGGCATCACTGGAATACTAAAATTATTATTTCATTCTTTTTTTATTATAAGTATCACACACCACTATTAGTAAATTGTTTCCGATAATAGTAAATTGTTCACGGTCGGTAGGGAGGAAGAGGTAGATAAGCGGTAGAACATGAGATAAAAATACACATTATGGTAAAGGGGTCGATAGTTATACGGAATAATAGTAAATTACGTAGACGGCTATTGGAAATAAGCCCATTAGTAGATACAGTACCGTAGTAAGTGTACCCTATAAGGTCAATAACGATCTAATTTGACCGAAAACAGCTTAAATATTAGTAAGTAAACAGAAAATTGTCTATTCAAACGGGCCCTTATACCCGTAATCAGCAACACGAAAATAGACATCTAGAACTGAAATAATGAGTTTCACGAGAGAGTGCCGAACGGCACAGATTGCAACGTATATGTAGAACCATTCGTGCAGCTAGCGGGTTAAAGTGGAAAACATAATAATTATACCAGCTGATATCCCATATACGCTGCATCGGTAGTCTTATTGACTTCCTAAATTTGGAATCAGACGTAGGGAGGAAGACGGATTACTTTAAAGGATCTGCTAACTACAGTGAACCGTTTTTTGGAACATAACCCCTGTAAACCGTTTGAGCATTCTAGGCTCATGACTCATCGCTAATAATATTTCCTCTCGAGATTTATTTTTTTGTTTGTTTCTCTGCTATTGCCTCCATAAATATTATCACAAAAAAATAAACTGGTGAGGTTTAGAAAATGAAATCGAGTCCTACAGCTGATATAAATGCAGTTGAATTTTGCAACCCGTCCGGATTTTCGTCGAGAGGAGAAAATGCTTTTAGTCTGCCAAATTAGTTATATCGAACGTTTTTCGTCGAGACGTAGTTTGTTTGAAAAGTAGTTCATTCGTTCTCTAGATATTTACAAAAGAAGGCTCCTCGTGGACGTTTTGTCCCTCCGCGGTTTATATAATTTACCATTTAAAACTATTAAATTTTTCCTATTTGAACAATGATACAAAGCCTAAGAATTGGAATTTTTTAAATCGAAGCCGAGATCCTACAGCGGAGATATTGGCAGTTGTAGTTTGCAAACCGTCTGGATTTAGGCCGAGCGGACAGAAATTTTTTGGTCTGCCAAATTAGTTCTCTATTACCTTTGTACTGAACGTTTTTCGTCGGGACTTAGTTTGTTTGAAAAGTATTGGAAAACACTGTAACACATTAGTCCAGAGGCGTACCCCTCCCCCCCTACAGGACTTCGACTACACGTATACTTGACTTAGCTAGTCTGA
>SCLF01145977.1:0-10422 GCA_004367975.1 Mesochordaeus erythrocephalus
ATAATAATATTAATAAAATTATAATAATAATGTAATCATTTTATAATATTATTATTATAATATATAGAATAATTAGACATATTCTCCATTGACATTCGTTCGAAAAAATCGAACGGGCCCAATCCAACCCGGGGTAGCTAACAAATGAAGTTCCACGTTTTTACTATTTACAGCTCTGTCTTACATATCAACACGTTGAACTATATTTCCGAATAGAATTTCGGACGGCGCAGATTCGACGGCGCAGATTTTGGGAGAACTCGCGGCCCAAAATTACAACAGGAAGTGAACCTAAAAATTGACCAGGTTATTAAACGACTATTTCTAATTTGACAGTGAAAATTTAAGCCGTTTAGCGCCATGCGTTCTTTCATAAAAGTGATTTTACTGTTCACGAATTTATTCTTGTTCCAATCTATTGTTTCTCTACACTTATCCTCATCCAACATTCTTCGAAAGTCTAAACTAAGATCATAACCGTCGCAAAAATATGGATGATAACTATAATGTCGATTTTGATGAAAGAGAATCTATAACGTATAATTTTGAGCACTTGTCTAACGTCAAAGGTTTTCGGGTAAATGTAGTTTAAAGATCATTTAACTTTAGTTTAAAGATCATTTAACTTTAGTTTACAGTTCCTGTAATTAGTTTCGTGGTAATTTCGCACCATTTATGACCAACCTACAATATTATATTACAATACTACACTTTAGTTATTTACATAATTATATCTCGCAGGTACATAATTGTACAGGTTTCTCCACGTACCCTGTTTTAACTTTTTTAAGGCCTTAGACGTGGATGAATGTTTAATTGATGCAATTTTTAGACCGGTAGTACCGCCGGAAGTGACCGCTGAAAACCGGTAATTGACTATTTTGAATCGCGAATCACACCAAATTGTTGCCCGATATGACCTCTAGTGGAAAAGTATCTCAAAAAGTTACGAACAAGCCTAGGAAATGACAATTTAAAAATTCCGTTTTTTACAACCACTTGGTTTTGAACAAAATTTATTGAAAACTATATCTCTCATTTACCCTTTTTAAGTATCCCGCAGGCACCATTTTTTTTAGCCACGGAAATATATTATTTGTTGTCATAAACGCCAAGGGTTAATATGCGTTGATACCATACAGTTTTCAATAAATGGTATTAAAAATAAAATTGCCTGTGAAGTACAGAACGCCCTCATAGTAAGGCAGCTTGCCTTTACAGTAGTTTCTAGTCATTGCCAATGAAATTTGACAATTTTTGGCGAAAATTACACAATTTTATCTACTTTCAGTGCGATTTCCGCTCCGCTTATGTTTGCAAAGATGCCGTAATCGATGAGTGGATAGGAGCAAGGCATAATTTGCATCTTCTTTTAAACGTTAGAGAAATATACGGAATTTTGAACATCAATAATACTTCGAATACAGATTTAGAACCCAAAATACACACCTTCGCGTCTCTCTAGGAGTCTCCTTTCTCTATGCATGTTCACCTGTATTCATAATAGTAAGTTCCCTAGTAGCTTGGTCTATACCATCTTCACTAACAATACGAATCAATTATTGAGATCGGATTGTTGAGATCGGTTTGCCTGTTCCACAAGTCGACGCTCTTGGTCGTTTATCATTTCCTGTTGGTTTTCAATGATGCCAGCCGCTGATTGCGGTGCCATCCCGTCTCTCCCAGGTTCCGGTTGTCTCCCACTTATGCTGGGCAACCACGAGTTCGTTATGAGCTCCATGACTTCCCATGTCGCTTCTTGCGCCGTAAGGCTCGTCATTTTCTTTCTCCGGGAGCTGAGCACATTAACGACAAATTTCGTCAGATTTCGAACTTCGTCTCGCATCTCACCGTCCTGGTATTGTTGGTCATTCATCATGACTATCGCCTGAAAACAATAATTAGCTACTGTTTTCTTTTTAGTTTGCTGTTTCTCTATTTTTCGGCCATTCGACTTGTTCCCATCTCTTACCTTTTACAATAAAAAAGCTACTTGCTGGTTGCATGTTTGCCAGACTGTAATTTGTTGCTCTGGTAAATGTTTTGGCTCCGCTTGTATCGTTGCCGGTAAATTAAAGATGTATTCTCGGTTTTTTCTTATCTGGGCTGTTGTGAGAATTGTATTGATACAACTTCTCAGAAATTCCTTTTGTTGAATTGTTAAATTCGACTATGGTCTTTCCAACAATTTCGGGTGTATATATAGCCAATCATCACCTGTGTTGTTATAATTGGGCCTATACATCAATCTGATGAACTTCTGGTAATCTGCAGCTGTGGCCAATATTCTGCACGCTATATCAACATTTCGTTGCCTTAGGCGCGTAATGGCCTTGAACCTGCGTACCGCCGACTTTCTTTGGAGCCTAAATTTTATAAGGGAATTTTTGGTTCAATTTTACCACCATCTCCTTGTCATCCGTTATTGCTATTAAGTTTTGCCAGTGTTTCTGAATGTTCATGACTTGCGGAAAATTTTCCGTCCCATTTTTCCCTATTCAGAAACCTGCCGGTACCCAAGGCTGGCCTATCTGACCGCTCGGTTCTTGTTACCACTCTGGAAGCGTCTTCAGAATCTGTATGGACATTGCTTCCATATTTGTTTGCTTTATATTTTCCGTTTTTTGTCTATACGACTCGTTCCGTAGAAAATTTTCATGCCATTCCACTCTTTCCATACGATGTTCCGAGTGGCCGAGTCCAATTCTAGTTGCATTTTTATAGTTGTTTCCTGCAAATACTTCGAGTCCATCAGTTCAAACAGATTCCGTTTGGTTTGTCCGGGCGGATCTCTTTACTCCTTTTGCCGTGAAATGATGTTTTCCTAGGTCTCCTTTTCCCCAGTACTTGACATTTCCTGGCATTGCCAGGTTTGACCAGAAACTAAAGTCTCCCACCAGCGGTTGTAGAAAACTCGCAAACGGTTTTTCATCATCTACGTTAATATGCTGATTTCAAAGAAGTAAGTATCAACCTTCGCTGATTTTATCTTTCATTCGAGTAGTTCTTTTTGTCTCTCATTTTGAAGATTTTCTTCCTGATATGTTAGCTCCTGCATGAGGCAGGACTCATTATCCGGTCGCAAATTTATCAAAATCATTTCCGAGTCTAGAATGTCAGCATATATCGTTTTTCTTCCTCTAAGCGTCTTCCTTTTTTGCTTTGAGGTAACTTTTCTAGCCAAATCCGCTGGCAGTTCTTGTCTAAGGATTTTAATCGCCCTTAGCCATCGCCCCTGGTGTAACTGGCCCGTCCTGAACCACACAACTTTTATCCCCAGCTTCTCCATTCTGTTCACCACTTCCATCATGGCTCTTTCTGTATGCAATATCGTTTCTCCATCCACAATATCTGCATATCTCTGTCGAGCTTCGCTAGCCGATGTATTTAAGCGTGCCAATTGTTTTTTCTCTCTCTCCATGCTTCCCAGCTTTGTCTCTATGCTGTTTAGCTTCTCAATGATCCGGTTTATCTCCTCTAGATCAATGCCCCCAATTTTCTCTTCCGTTAGGTCCATAACTTTTGCCCGGTCATTTCCCACTATTTTCATCATATGAAAGAACACACGCAGGTCCGGGTAGGTGTAATCCAGCTGATCGGTGCGGTTTCGAAATCTCGTTATGAGACCATGACTCAGCAGAGGCTTACAGCCCTTGTTGAGTCATGGTCTTATGAGGAGACTTTCTCCAGACCGTCAAGCTTTGCTGAGGACTATTGTCAAGGGCTGCGGGCCCTCAGCCCCTGCTGAGTCATGGTCTTATGACGAGACTTTCTCAAAGCCCTCAACCATTGCTGAGGACCATGGCCAAGGGCTGTGGGCCCTTAGCCTTTGCTGAGTCATCGTCTCATGACGAGACGTTCTCAAGGCCCTCAGCCATTTCTGAGGACTATGGACCAAGGGCTAAGGAATTATTTTTCTTCCCGTCCTCGCTTGCTTTAGGATTCATATAAGTTCTAAATTCTTTCCATATAAACCTAGAGCATCATTTTCACAGCGTTTTTAAACCTCTTGGTCGCTGTACCCCATGCTGAACCTGACTATGAACATAGTCTTTTTGCTAGTAAACTAGTCTTCCAAGATTTACCCCAAGTATTTTCACCTGCTTCAGCGTGCCCATGCTGAATCTTACTATTATATAGTAATATCTCATGAATAGATATGTTAACATGGGTTTTCACAGGATTTCCGCCTATGTCAGACTTCCCATACTGACGCTGCTATCAACATAGAATTCCAAGTCCCTGACTACTCTTTGCAACTCTCGCATAATTCCCTTATGCTCCCCTCCAAGTCTCTTTTCGCGGTTTTCTTTCCAAACCTTATTTTTTCATCCCGTCGATAAACGGGGGGTCGATAAACGGGGCGTCGATGAAACGTGCGTTTTTTGGCAGCAACAGCAAGGCTAATTTTAATTAACCCGCACGCTGCAGTTTGTGCCGCTCGGCACAAACGACCACTAATTGGACCGTAACTTCTATTAGAGTGGTGATACGTCGAATTTGCCGCCCAGCCCCCCCCCATAATCGACCATCCCGGTTTTTTAAACCTACTTTCAGACAGCACCGGAAGTGGAGGCAAAAAACCGGAAATTTGTTTTTCGAATCGGGGGTCGCACTAAAGTTTTGCCCGAGGTGACCTCTAGTGGACAAGTATCTTTAAAAAAATTAAGTACCTATAGGTACTTAGGAAATGGCATTTAAAAAAATAGTTTTTTATAATTTAAAACAGCTATATCTTAGTTAGGAAAACATCGAGCGATACTTCTAAACCGAACTTTCTTGCGCATTTTTTGGGATAACTCTCGACCACGAATTTTGACCGGAAGTGGTCGCAAAAAATCCGAAAAACGCGGAAAAAACAGGACAAATGCTTCCCATGCTGCAAAAGCATCCCCTGCTGCTTCCCTGTTGGGGAAGAGTTACGTAACTCTCAATATTCGCACGTAAACGTTTTGAGAAAAACAAACAAACATTCGAAAAAACAACAAAATATTTTGTGTCCAATGGTAAATCTTCTAGACTTAAAATTATTTTTGTTTGGGCGTAAGAGTGTCGGGGTTGATCCATATTGCTACATATAATATTAACGAAATGCGGAAAACGTCGACGGATGGTACAGAGGTAGAAGGAGATGAGCGGAAGAACATGAAATATAAAAGTACAAATTATGATAAAGTATTCGATAGTTGTACGAAAAAATAATATTGTGCTATGGCTGATATTGCAAATAAGCTTAGAATTTTGTACAAATATCTATACACTGTTATGGAAAAGGCCGTTTAACCAACGAAGTGCCTCTACCTTTTCTTAACAAAAGCATTACTCAAATTCGTCGTAGTTCTAATAGAAATTTAAAAAACGGTAAATTTGAGGAAAAATTATCGTCAATAATTTATTATAAATTACATTTGTAAAATTATCGCTCAGCACAGTAAGGGTAGCTTCTAAAAGAGTCACTTGCGCAACAGTTACTTTAATTAAAAAAAACGTTTAATTTGTCGTTAATGATTTATTAAAAATAAATCTTGTTACTCAGCGGGTGATAGGTTGAGACTAGCATGACCTTAAAACAAAATCTTTGTTTCTCATGTCAATATCTGGGTTTGTTTGAGCCGGTTAAAATACTCAGTTCCTTTGTTATGATCAATATAGTCTTAGATCAATGGTTACAGTTGTCGCCCAGAATTCGAAGGAAAAAGGTCCTAACTTCTGTCATTCACCTGGTGATCACAATTGACAGCACTTTGTGTCAGATATGTCGTGTGGTAACTTCATTCAAACACTTGGTAGGCCATTAACGAATCAGACGGAAGGAAATACCGCCTACGATCAGACACTTTTGCTATAACTAATTTGACTGAAGTGCTTTCAACGTTTTACTGTTGCAAATCGAACTTCGTCATTCCTTATTCGGCTACAAGCATGTGACAAAATAAGTTTCACCAAAATAGGCTTCAACACATTTTTCCGAATATGTTATATCGCTCCGATGCAGTTATGCGATCGCTCAGATGCACATTGGAGTTAACAGGGCAGCTAGAATTCATTTTTGTTCAATCAACTATTTTTGGACATTTTGCTACACAGAAAGTAAAGAAAAGTTCTACTGCCGAATAAATTTTAATTTCTTCGTCGAAGATACCTTAATTGAAGAACAATAATCTCGGAACAAAATAATCGACGTAACTACAAATAAGCCACATGACTAAATATAAGCCACGTAACCAAAAATACCGTCGTGTCTTAAAAATTGGCAGTCCTATATATTTTTCTCGAGCCGTCTCACCGGAAATCCATAAATAGTTTTTAATCAAATGTTTACCATTCGAAAGATAAACGTTCAGCTTTCTAATGGTAAACACTTGATTAAAAACTATTCGTAGATTTTCCGGTGACAATGTTCGAGAAAAAATATACGACTGCCAATTTTTAACCCACAGCGTTTCGTGACTTAATTTGGTTTACTACATTTGTATACCCAATCGAGGTATACAAATCTACGTTTTATGGTTTTTTTGTTGTGCAGAGATGGACTCATTTCTCGCATGATTCTTATTCTCCAACATTAAATCATTGCAATTCACGCCGGACCACATCGGAACATGGAACATTTGGAACATTTGGAACATTTGGAACATTTGGAACATTTGGAACATTTGGAACATTTGGAACATTTGGAACTATTGGTACTCGATGCATCTTGCCGAAAGAACAATCAAGTTCCTCAACTAAACGTATCTTAGTTCTAATTCCCAGAGTTGATCCAAAAATGAGCCAAAATTTATGTGATCTGGTAACTTTTGAAAGTATCTGAGAAACTACTGAGGGTATAATAGTATTTACTGTTAATGATTGATGCAAAACGGTACGTGAGGGAGCCAAAATGATATATTATGCACGATCAAATTGAGATTCAAACAAAACTTATATTCTCCAAACGCATCACGACGTTCTCGTTATGCTCTCGCGTACGTTCTAATTCGCAGAGGTGGTCCCAATGCCAGTAAGAGTTACGTCATATTTTAACTTTCGAGTATCGTCACACGACAGGATAATTACAGTGGTGTTTAACTCTACCATTGATACGGTAATTCTGCGGACACTAGCATGTTTTCAGCAACGAACAGGTTAACCACAAAGACCTTCCATTAAGTGATTCTAGTCATCTTTTGGGGAATGTTTTTAAACGGAAGTATCTTCAGATCTGAACGTTCGGCCAGTTTTTTTACTGGAAGTATATCTAAAAACGTATTTTTTTAAAGTATCTTGTATAGAAAAAGTAGGGCTCTATTGAAACGCCCCTTTTATAACTGCCCGTTTCGCTTATTGTACCCGGGTTATCGCACAACTTTTTAAAACCCAGGAAAACTTAAAAAAACGGGACGGAAGTTGGACACTCAAAAAAGTCCGCGAAAGCGGGACATCCCGCTTCTGCGGGACGTCTGGTCACGGTAAATTATACTGGGCGTAAATATGACGACGTTTTCAAATTTTCTAACCAGTCAACACGAACCGGCTGTCAATGTCCTCGATGGGCTCTGTCACTATTTCATATATCAGGAAACAAGACAGGATATATAATCTCCGTCGATTAGAAATATAAGTTGCTGTTTAATTCTTGACTACGTAGAGATTTTTTGCAATACTGCACTCGACATATCCTACGAAAAACATTCCGTTTGAATAGTAAATAGGTGCAGTTAACTCCCGAATAGTGACTCTACCACTAAGGTATCATCTTGCATAAACGAGCTATTATTTAATCCTTTAATTAAAAGTATTGAATTGTATCGATCGAACGAACATACAAAACATACTAATATAATATATTATAATTTTATGTTCTAACCAACGATTCGCCCAATACCGTGGTGGACGAGTGCCAATTTTTGGGACACCAGTGTAGTTGTATTGATTATGGATACGTGGGGGATAACTACGAGCATTATAGAATTGCCCAATGCGTAGTTAGCCATGAACATCTGACAAAATTTTTGTAATTTTTCAAATTAATATTGGTAAAGTTAATTTGTCAATGAACCATTTATTAGTAATAATAGCAGCACAATAGCAGCACAATATCGGCAGGGAATGTAAAACTGTCAAATGCGTAGTTAGTCATAGAGTTTATCCCGATTTAAATATACTACTGATAACGTGAAGAGACTAACGTGTTGGACTATTTAAAATATAAGTCCAGCGGGTGATGTGTGCATAAATTTAACTTTTTATACCGACCCGTTGGTCTGTGGACCGTTTTGTGTAGTAAAGATAAATACGAATAGTCTAGTACATTCCGTGTCGTTATCCTTCCGCGTATCCTTAATCTGTGCGCCAAGAGGTTATGCAAGATGATACCATAGTGGTATAGCTAATATTACCTCGGAACATGTACATTTTATATTCGTCGAGTCAATGAACTTAGAAGAATCTGAGAAAAAGTAAAGTATCTTTCTATTTTGAAGAATCAATAAATTTCGCATAGTCATGGCAGACAAGAAATAGAACTTACACCTATTTTACATAGGAGTTAAATCTCATAATGGATTTTTCATCCACGCTTGCGGCGGTTTGTATCCATCGACGTTAACATTGAGATGGATTTCTCCGCACTTCCACTGCATTTTCTCTCTTTAACCAGTATATACCACCCGACTAACAACGATTGGGCATCTTCCTTGTTAATTTTTCTGGAAAACCGTACATTATATAACTTTGAAATTTTGCATGATTAAAGATTTATCCATTGCTTAACCAGTGGATACCCCGAAGGGAAAAACGTCCAAAGCACGTCAAAACGAGCTTCTTTTGCAAATATCTCGAGAACCAATGGACGGGGCTGCTTCGAATTTTAACATATTATAGGGTTTTCAAATTCACTTCATACAATAATAGTCCCGATGAAAAACGTTCAGTGTAACTACGTTGGTAGCGCTTTTTTGTGAAAATTGAAACGACTTGCAAAATTGAACTGCCATTATCTCAGCGGTCGGACCTCTATTTCAATCCAAATTTTGTCAGTGTTTTATTTTTGTATTATTGTTGTTACAGACAAAATGTGGCGGTCTTATCGTCGTCTCTAAAACTACAAGTACTTTAACCCCAATAACTCAGGTTCATTTATTAATGTCTATGGGTATCCTTCTTAGCATAGAAACAAAATTAATTTCTTATATTACAGGTAAGTATTTTTTATTGAATTTACGGTATAGCTGTGTCTGAATTAGAGAGAGATCGTGCTAGGAAGAGAACGAGACCATTTTTTTTACAAAGTAGACAGCTATGCTCATCTTTGCAAACATTACGTTTGCAAGAACTGCAAGAGAAAGCAACACTACGACGTGGCATGTTATAAATGGTACAGTAGTAATAATTTTTTCTAAATTTCGCCTGGTTTCCGGTTCAACCGGTTCAGTTAGAAAATCTTGAGCTAGAGCATAGTAGAACTTTCTACAGCTATATATTTCCAATACGTGTTCTCTATGCAATATATAGAATCTTTTTGAAGCTCGAAATACCGGAAAGTTTCTATGACCCGCAATATCGATCTATTATTACCGTAGGTCGTACATATGGTTGTTCCATAAATGTTTCTTCAGTTTCGACATAAAATCTATCTCTGTAATTACTTAACTTGTATTTTCCATATTAACTTCAATCTCTTTAGGCTCATCGACAATTACTTCGCCTGCCTCTATCAAATCTTCCATCCAGTTGAGTTTATAAACATATGGTTGTGAGAATTTTAGCCATAAAACTTAGAATAGGACAAATATCGATTGAAATGTTAAATTTGTATAAGAGAAAGATTGGATAGAGATATCCGACGAATAAAAACGAACAGGTATTTCTAGGCATATTCTTTTATCGAGAAAATATTATATGAATGAGATTTCACGTTCTAACCTTTATAATATGGGTGGGTTTGTAAACAAATACATAACAATTAATTACAAAAAAATGACCAATAACACATATCTGTTATTAAGCTAGGTAACCTGAAATACTTGAACTTCTAGAATCAAATGAAACTGTTACATTCCAATTTTTCATACTTTATCGGGAAGCAATATTAATATAATTCTAATAGCCAGATAGCATAGTTTCCCTCCTTCAAATTTTCAACCGAAAATATAATTGCGTTTTGAATTGAGATGGAAAAGAAGAGCGGAGCACACTATGTCCCTAAATGGTATCGACGTGATATTTCGCTCGGGGTATCCATTGGTTAACAAGTGGAGACCCCTTAGGGATCTTTGTCCAATCACACCTCAATTACGCTCTTCCTTCGCAGATATCTGGAGAACGAATGGATCGATCTGCTTCAAATTTAAACAAATTGGAGGGATTTCAAATACCCTTCATACAAAAATAGTGACGATGAAAACCGTTCAGCGTAACTAATTTGGCAGACCAAAACAC
>SCLF01146088.1:0-10419 GCA_004367975.1 Mesochordaeus erythrocephalus
CGGCCTTTTAGAGTGCTAAGTGTGCTACGAGTGCTAAGAGCGCTAAAAGTACTAAGAGTGCTAATAGTGCTAAGAGCGCTAATAGTGCTAAGAGTACTAATAGTGCTAAGAGTGCCGAATTTCGCTTTTTGTGGTGCTGAATTCATTCCATCCCCTATTTCTCAATTAAATTTTCTGATTAGACTTGAAGTACATTTAACTGTAATCAAAGTAATTAATAAAGTATGGTTTACATGGGGTGTCAAATTCAACTTTCAATACTGCATTTGACACTTGAGCGTTATGTGCGAGGTTAGGTTTACGGTTAGGTTTAGAGTTATTTTTAGGGTTAGGTTTAGTGTAGGGTAGTTTTAGGGTTAGGTTTAAGGTTAGGATTCGGGTTAACATAAAGGACAATGCAGAGGAAAGAAAAAATCACGAATAGGACAAACACGGCAATGAAAAATTTTTGGACGCTGAAACACCAAGGAAAGTGTACAGAATGAAGAGGACTATTAGAGCACGAAATAATGCAATGGAAAACATTTTTTTAGCGCTGTCAAAACACCAGGAAAAATGAAAACGTTAGAAAATAGAAAATGGGAAAATCTCCAAATGATCCAATTTTGAGCTGATCAATACTGTAGTTATGGCGGTTTGAAGATTAGCAAAAATAGATATTTTTCGAGATATGGTCGAAATTTTTCAGGAAAACATATACCGAAGAAGGCTGTTTTGGAACACTGGTATCAGCTTTGTTGCTTTTATTTTTCTGTTTTCTACCGTTATCAGGCATTATATAATTGAGCCACGCGCTTTTTTATGGATCAGAAGCGGCTGTACGTTTGTGAGTCAAATACTACGAAAGATGGTGATGTGCGCAGTTGGAGTATGTTCTATTTCCTACGACCAATTTATTGAATGGTTATTAAGTCTACGGGTCTTGTGCGCTGCAGCTTTATCGCAATCTCCTGGACCAGATTTCCGACCTGATCAAGGTACCGTAGGGATATGATTGCAGACGATGCGTGGTTTGATAGAATTTTAGGTATCGACCAAGTCGCAATAAACTTTGCGCTGGTACTGCCTTCCCCATTTCATCACTAATCGATTTACCGCTAGTTTGTGTAATTGAAAAGACGCGTGAGTGGAGCTTTAACGACTGCGGTAATCAATACTGAAAGTTGTGTGGAGTTCGTATGGACGGTGGACACTGGCTTATTGCGAGTGATAGCGTGCAGCGATACCCGTGCCAGTTAAGTGGCACACAATTAAAGTTTCACTTCGTGATTTGTGAGTTCCGCCATTTGGCTTAGGAAGTTTGTCGGCTGTGCTGACTTTATGAACGATAATATGAATGTAGAAATAAATTGAATATGGGTTTCATTTTGCCTGTAATGAGAAAGGGGTTACAATATAACAAAATTCTGTAGATGGGATCTGGGGTGATTGGTGGAAGTGGTTCGGACGGTGCTCCGAGGCGAATTGAAGGCCTATATAAGAAAATGCGAAATTAAAACAGAAGTAATAAACAGAAATACAGAGGTTACGTCTTATTAATGCATCAGTACGCAAGAGGACTGTATCACTGTCTAAGGAGAGGGTTAAGTTTAGGTTACGTTTAGGGTTTCGTTTTATGGCTAGGCCTAGGAATAAGGTTCGGTTTAGGATTAATTTTAGGGCCTATATAGGGTTAGGTTTATGGTTATATTTAGGGTTAGGTTTGGGGTTAGTTTTAAGGTTAGGTTTAGGGTTAAATTTAAGGTTTCGTTTAGTGTTAGCGTTGGGTTTGAGGTTATGTTTCGGGTTTTCTAAGGGTTTAGTTTACTGTTAGGGTAATATTCAGGATATTTTTACGGTATTCTTTAGTATTATGTCTATGGTTAGGTTTAAGGTTTGCTTTAGTATCAAGGTTAGGTTTAGGGTTATATTTCCTAATGCGAACCTTCGTAGGTTCATATTCTGGGACCCATCTTAACATGGGTCGAATTCTGTAGTGAAAGTTGAATAAAAAATAAAAATGCGATACGTTGCCACAAATGTCGAATTCATCTCCAGTTCTGTCAAAAAATTTCTAAAATGTCAAAAATCGTAAGAGTTCCTTAGAAATAGCTTACAATTAGATTTCGGAATTTTGTCATTTTTAGAATCTGCACAATTTTCGACATTTTTGGAATTTTCGAAAGTTTTGAATTTTTGTGTCGGATTAATAACTGGAGTATTAATTCGACATTTGAGTGTCGAACTAAGAATTGGAGTATGAATTTGACACTTAAGTGTCGAATTAAGAACTCAGTTATGAATTCGACACTTGAGTGTCAAACACGGCTCAGGTGTTGCAGTTAAAAATAAGTGAAAGTACCAGACGAAGCGTGACATCACTCGCGGCAATTTAAATCATTCCGCTTTTGTTAAAGTTTCTTACCAAGCTATATCCTTCCCGTGCCTGTTACAGATACGCTAGACATATTCGTGCACATAATTGATTCAAAGGATATATGTATCTTGGGCTAAACTGTTGTTTTTATTTTGGAAAATTCGAAGTTGCCGAAATCGGGAGAAAAATTTGGCCTGTTTTCTGGGGAAATATGCACAAATCGGGACAATTTTCCACACCCGTTTGTATCCCGATTTATTTGAATGGACTGTATAACTAAAATATATAACATATGCTAACCTTGATAAAAAAATTTTCTATGCAAAATGGAGTCAGATGACCTTTTTGGTGGTGGAAGGCGAAAAATGCGTCTCGCCCAGGACATTTCGCAGTCAACCGGATATCCTGTTCGCAATATTGATAAAGGTCACACTTTTTGACTGTAGTTCGGGGATAAATATTTCTTTAAACAAATGTCTTAAATATACAGCTCTGTATTATAAAAAATAATTAATCAATTTCTATTACAGACGTACTATCTCTTCCTCCCTCGTCTATTTCCCACATTCCTCCACCTCTCCGTTTCTCTCATTGCCATCTCCGTATCTTTCTTCGATAGGTAGACATGTCGTCTGGCTTCTCAGTACCAGACTTCTGAGATATATAATCCAAAATATTTGCACAGTGATAAATCGATTCGCAAAGGCTAAGTATAAGTAAAATTTTAATTGAAAGATCCTACACCTAAGATAATTGAAGTTGAAGTTAACAAACCGCCTGGATTTTCGTCAATAAAAGACTTTTAGTATGCCAAATTAGTTGTATTGAATGTTTTCCCGTCCAGACTCAATTTGTTTGAAAAGTATTTGAAAATCCTGTAACAAGTTCATTCGTTCTCAAGATATGTACAAAATAAGAGTCCTCGTGGACACTTTTGGCATCGTGGTGTTAGCTTTGTACGAGGCTAACCAGTAGATAACAAACCTGCCTATTTTGCGGTAGGGCGCTCTTTTTTATTTCTCTCGAAAGCCATTCATTGTATCTTTTTTGATAATTTTGCTCTGTTGAAACAATCTCTATTGGTTTTAGTACAATAGCGGCCAAATGGAGCGTTGAATAGTACGTGAAGTGGTATAAAACGCCACAACAAATCATTTGTTCAAATGATTCATATGAAAAGGCATCAAAATGTTTTAATAAATAGATTACCATTAGAAAGCTAAGGATTTATTGTTTCCATGTGAATTATCATCTAGAAACTGCACTATATGGCCTAGTGAATTCTTGCCACGTTTTCTTATCTCTCCCGAAGGCGAACGGAGACTTCGGTGGCAAATCAATTTTCTTTTTCCGATCTATCTTTCCATTCCCGCGGCGTTTTCCTATGTATCATGAGAGCGCCTGATTATTTTAAAATAAAATGTATAACATTAGATCGGTAATGAGTTAAGATTTAGTCGTGAAACATTTCAAAACAATTGTATGCATGCTATCCGAGAAAAATGTCAGGAGCCACATGATGAATCATCAAGTAAGGGTAACAAACATACTTCATGTTAGTTATATACATGTAAATATATTGATATATACATATTTAGCGGATAAGACACTAGCTGTATGCATCGCGAGCAAATTCGGTGACGGGAAGAAATGCGGGCATTGTGACTCCAAGTCAACTTGTGAGTAGAGAAGAGCAAATATAGATAGGGCTAAGTAACTGGGGACGGGATAGCTGAAGTGCGTAAAAAGTGAGTGAGGTAGTTAAAGAGTAAAATAGTAATAGTTTCACTACATAAAGAAAATCGGTTTGAAAATATGAGTACATTAAAATAAGATATAACACTGGTTCGGATTATTATGAAATTAGACTAAAATACAAATATCTTCAGTTTGACACTCATTAGAATTTCACCATAAGTGAATGATGACAAAAACATGACAAATCAGCAGTAGACGGATATAGAAATAAATACATAGAGGTAATTAATGGAGAACAAAATGAGGCCCCGCCAATGGCAAGTGTGTGGCGAACCGATGGAACTGTCGCATGAAATCACTGACAAGATGGTGGTGTGATCCAGGGAAGCCATTGTATAGATTCCTGGGATGCAAAGCTCCTGGAAAGGAATTAATCTTGTCACTTTAATGAGTAAATCTGAAAAACACATTCTGAATAAAACCATCAGATGCCCCGGTGGCTTGGATGTCAACACAGCCTAAGTTGGATTATTTAGCATGTCAAAAACTGATTGAGTTCTAAAGGAAGAAAAAGCGGGATGGCAGTGTAGCTAAAGTATTTTTCGGAAGGTGGAGTTTTTTGTAAATGTTAATTTTAGGTGGGCCAAATTGGGAACATTTGAAATTTCGCCATTTAGAGCTAAACTGTCGGAAATCCATCAACAAGAAGGGCATGGTGATGACCTGCTTCTGAGAGGTTGTGAACTCCCTTATAAAAACTTTCATCTGCTTCACACCAAAGCCGAAAGAGATTAAGAGGTACGGTACGGTATCAAAGAGCAAACAGTTATCGATGCACTGTCCGAGGTGATTATCGGAGAACTTTGGGAGAGGTTCATATCGATCTAGAGTTAGATCGCAGATATTGGTGGAATTGTGACGGTTTAAATCAAACCATACGTTCAATAACAGCCCAAATGGGCCAAGAAAACATTAGTGCTGGATTCAATATATGAAAGAATGTAATCGTCATCCTCATCCCAAACGAGTCTGTCGCATAAACAACTTTGTTTTTTACAACATTAGTTTAGATTTTCAACAAAAAATACTGTTTGAAGCAGTAATTAGGAAGTATCAGTAATAAGTAGACTTGGATACGAATCCCCGAAAGAAACAAGCACCTGTTCTTAAATAGACTGAGTTACGGAGACTAGCCAGAGCACTATGGTTAGATAATACGGGTAGAAGAAAGTATACGCTGTTTAATAAAAACCGGCGAGCACAGTTACCTAACTCACGATGGAGTGATGCATGCCGATTGAAATGCAAGATGTACGAGAAAGAAAAGTTAAAAACAGGAACATGGACATACGATTTTCCAAAGCCAAGTTAGCTGGAAACCGACGGGAAGCTATAAGGTTGGCAGAACTCAGAAATGCATCGTGGGATTGACTCTTGAGTTAGTTGTCCCAATGACTTTTGGGCTGTTTGCACAATATCCAATTGTACGGGAAAAATGGCCAAAACTGTATGATAAAAAAATTCGAAGGTCACAACAAACAGACAGGCTTGCACGAGGCTTCATGAGTAAGTTTGCAAATTGACGAAATAAGTGAGGTCAGTGAGTCTTTTATGAGCTACCAGCATACGGCATACACAGGTGATTGCTCTTACTCAAGCCATGACGAGAAGAGTAAGATTATTAATGATCCAATCCAGCAGGAACCCTTTTCGAAGAACTAAATCCCATTCCAAAAATGGGATTAACACCTTCCTCCCAGTATCAATAACATCAAGTACTACAGGAAAATGGAAGACTTAGAATGCGTTACTTCAGGTTATATAAGTATCGAAGAGACCCACAAAAGGGATAAAGCTCGGCTAGCACAAAGATTAAAGGCGCATAATAAGATTTAACTCCCGAAGGTTAGAGTTAGGCGCAATTAGAACCTAACACGCGTAGAGTATTACGGTTAACTATGCCAACCCTACGTTTTCTCTCTAATTTAACAACCCAATTATGTTTGCTCTTAAATTGGAGACAAAATTAGCGTATGTCAGATTCTAATTGCGGTATTTATAAGGAACCGTTAAGATTTTTGACATTTTAGAAATTGTCCAAAATGTAAAAATAAACGGATTACATTGGCTAACCGTAAGATTGTAAGTGTGTAAGTTTCTAATTGTGAGCTACTTATTATGGTTAGAGTTAATTTATTGTACAAACAATAATTAATCATATTGTTGTACAAGAGTTAATACCAATCTGTTAGTGATCTCTGATCTTTCGCCACCTATATTAGTGGTAGGCGAGCCCGGACGTCCCCCATGACACATTGTATACAAAAAATATCAGTTACATTAAAGTAATTAGTAAACGAAGCGTAACAGAGGAACCACTAATATTTTAACAAAAAAGACATGAAATTTTTAACCCCACCTTCACCATGTTTAGTATACACCGGCCAAAACAAATACCCGCTTTTCGGTATTAGCTTTCCAGTTCTGTAATGCTTACTGCAATCAATCTGACCAGGCCATCTTGTTTGATTCGGCACGTACTCTGGTCCGGGCTGGACCATTGTTAGTTGGTGCCCCAAGTCAGCTGATGCACAAGCGTCACTGCTTCGGGCTTTTAAATGGATCTCATATTTACAAAGAAAGTGTTAATGAAATATATATCCCATATCTGCGTTTGGTCGATATCTTTGCACACCACCATACCCGCATATATCCTCTATTTAATAGATATCTTAATATTACCCGCACGCTGAAATATCCGTTAATCGGACCATAACTTCTGTTAGAGTGGTGCTACGCCGAATTTTCCATCCACGACCGCCACCTATATCTTTTCCCGTTTTTTTACCGTACTTTCAGACCTAAAAACTGGAACTTTTTTTATCGAATCTGGCATCACACCATTTTGTTGCCCGAGACGGAAGGTAGAGGCAGATGAGGCGGACAATATGAGAAAAAAATAAACGAATTCTGATAAAGGGGTTATAGGGAAATTCGTCATCAAATCTGGTAAAGGGGTCGATAGTTATAGGGAATAATAGTAAATTGCGTAGGCGGTTATTGAAAATAAGCCCATAATTACATATAATACCGTAGTAAGTATACCCCATAAGGTCACAAAATTTGAAGGAAGGAGGGAGAGAAAAAATATACTTTTTGGCGTATTATACAATTTAAAGTACTTCTAACTAACGCTAACATTTAACTAGCGCTAACATTTAATGGTACAAGTTTTTTTTTAATTCAGAGAATTCATTTACGGCTGAGAAAATGGCACTTACAGGTAAACGTGACTTTGAACAAGACTCCATTTGACTGCTATTGTACCCAGAATGAGAAAGACTGACGCCTACTGGTTAAACGACCTAAAAATCAAGGGTTTTCTATTAAAAACAGTGTCGTCACTGTATAGCGTACCACATCGGATAGAGCAAATGCTGGAAACAGAATCGGCCAATAATGTTCATTTTTCCATAATTCAAAATTTTATTTCGACCACCTCAAAAAATATCACTAAAAGTGAAATATCTATACAACAAGAGAAATACTGAGAATTATGTTTTTGGCTGGAATCATGGATAAATTGTCTATGACCAATTTCGAATTCTAATTTTAGGGCCTATGTTATCGGTCTCGTACACTGATTTATTCGTATATTTGTTGTGAATAACGATGCCACCGCGTTCAATATTTAAAACGTATTTAAATACAAGTGAAACGGACTAATCCGCTACGTTTACAGGGTTTGATAACCCGAATACACAAATGGTACCCTAGAGTAGACGTACAATTACGTATTTAGCCATATATACTGATGATAGAAATTCCGTATATTTCTCTGACGTTTAAAAGTAGATGCAAAGAATGTTTTGGCCTTATTCAGCTCTAAATTACATCATTTTTGCAACAATATTCGGACCGGCAATCGCACCAAAAGTAGATAGAATTGTGCAATTTTTACAAAAATAGTTAAAATGCACAAGTAATACTTGTTTAAATAGTTGATCATTAATAGTTGTCAACAACTTTTCGTGTTGCTGATTACGGTTATAAGGGCTCGTTTGAATAGAGAATTTCCTATATATTTACTAATATTCAAGCTGCCTTCTGTCAAATTAGGCCATTCTTGACCTTATGGAGTAAACTTACTACGTTATTATATCTACTTATGGGCTTATTTGCAATATCTGCTTACGCCATATATTATTGTTCTGTATAACTATCGACCCCTTTATCAGAATTTGTATTTTATATCTCATATTCTTCCGCTCATCTGCCTCTGGAGATAGTTTATTTTTATGTCATATGGCTGGCTTCATCACCCTCTATCTCTGCACCAAATATGGCTGTATTCTGCCCAAGCATTTTGTTAATATTATATATAGCAAGATTTATAAGCCGCGACACTCTTAAGCCGAAACAAAAATAACACTAAGTCTAGAAGATTTATCATTTGACACAAAATAATCCTTCGTGTTTTTCAAATGGTTTTCGGGTGAATATTGAGAGTAAACAGATGGTATGGTCCGATCTGATTTCAGCGTGTGGGTTTAAGATAGTAATTATAGCGACTTTGATTCTTTTAATTTAAGTTAAGAGAGTTAATCATTAGATACCACACCTCCCTTACTTAATCGAAACGCCCAATGGCCCCTAAATTGACAACTCTCTGACGAATAGGCGCGCTCACCGTATGTAATAAACGGGTAAGATACAATTATTATTATTTAATGCATAAAATACTATAAAATTTGATTTACTTCACCTAGTGTTGTCCAGAAATAGCTGGAGGTCATAAGGAGCTGGGTTCATAATGAAATCTATTGCAGGCTATATATTTTTGAGCCACATCTTTAAATAACCGACGTCTCTCCGGTAACTGAAACGGGCGCGCAAGTTATTGTTAGCTTTGTTTCGGTCATAAATATAAACGTAAAT
Organism: Mesochordaeus erythrocephalus; assembly: GCA_004367975.1. Taxonomy (NCBI): domain Eukaryota; kingdom Metazoa; phylum Chordata; class Appendicularia; order Copelata; family Oikopleuridae; genus Mesochordaeus; species Mesochordaeus erythrocephalus. Next base: position 8,993 of record SCLF01146088.1, read on the forward strand.
ATTCATAATGCATTCACCAAGGACATGTTAGTTTGGTGGTAGAACATCGGACTTTGAGTACGTTGGCCCGGGTTCGATCCCCGCTTATGCCAAAATATTTTCAAGTTATATATTAGTCATTCCTCCCCAGGTCTTACGCTAACATTATCATACGACGCGTGTATGAATTTTTACAATAACGGTCAATGCAAAAATATGTACAAATGTGTACATTTCGAATATGCAAAGTCCATTTCCTGTATATTTTGATATACAATCGCCCTGGGTACTCCACGGATCATGGGACGATAATGTCTTTCTGCTTACGAATATTTCCCCTGAGCCACATTCGTATGGCCACGGTATACCATCGTGGTCACATGTTATGTATCGTTTATTGTTACATAAGTAAACCGTGCTGGTTGTTACTGGGGAGAATATTGAAAGCATATTGTGAGTTGCATAGATGCCTATTATATATACATTAATTATATATTTGTATTACGTTTCATTTGTCCGTAATACTACCAATAACTGTATATCCCATGTGACGCACTTGAACGATGTTGGCAAACATCTCAAGAAATTTCAAGAATATAAAAGTAATTTATCTACGCATCAAGACCACCTTAACGCACCACTTTTTCTACTTCCAACTTGCGCACCATAACGCACCACATTTTTGTTTTTGGGGTTTGAAAAAAAGGTTCGTGTTGAATGGGGGAGCGGCAGCGCACCGAACTGAATTGTACTCGATTAAGTAGACCACAAGGAATCTAATAAAAGCATCGAGAACATGCCAGCACATTGTCGAGAATGGACAAAATTGGCTTTGACCTATACTGCACTTTAGTTTTCACGCAGTCGTTTCGAGTCGAATGTTATGAGTGCACCGAACCTTATATGCAAGTTAGGAGCAAAAAAGCATACGTCTAATGGTCAAATAGCCGAAAGTGGTGCGTTAAGGTGGCCCCGGGTGTATTTGATGTTTTTGAAATTTTGATCATTTGGAATTCTGCGAAAATCGTACAAGAGCGTCCATATTTAACACTAGTGTCTAGAGTAGCCCCTCGGTTAACGTGACTTAGTGGGTCTGATAGAGTTTTTCCTTGCGGTTACGAATCTATTTTCACGAATCTATATACTCCTTCGTACAGTTAATCCCCAAAAACCCCTTTTACGAAGTTTTAAATTACCGTAACTTGATAAGAATCAATTGTACGCACTTCTCGTTATGTAAAACTTTGATCGTGAAGCCAAGCTCTATAAGATACCAAATTTTAAGGGTATTTGATAGATTTTCTCATAGACCCGTTATGTGGAGTGGGCGACTGATATATCAGCTTGAATTCTTCTCAGAGGACCGATCCCGAATTCTTAACACGTGACCCGTTATAGGCCAGAAACTGGACCGAAAAAGGTACAAATTTTCAAAAAGTGACAAAATC
>SCLF01146198.1:0-10417 GCA_004367975.1 Mesochordaeus erythrocephalus
CAGTTTTCGGTCTTATTATGATTTGGAAAACATGCCACGGTCCCAAAGTATGTTCACGAAAAATTTGACTCAAAACGATGGCGGAGAAGTACCCAATACAGGAAAAAAATTTCCATTTCGACAATGGGACTTTCGAGGTCCATTACTTTAAAACAAATAATCGCTTATTAATCTAACACGATTTAGTTTGGTGAGCTGCCATACTCCCATGAGTTAATATTAACGTTTAAACAAAATTGTCTTTTTTTAGAGGGCGTTAACTGTACCAACTCGTATAAATTTGGACACTCTGAAAATAGATTCGGAACCGCAGGAACAAACTCTATCAGACTGGCTACGTCTCCTTACCCGATCATACAGCGGTTTCGAGGGGGGGAGGGGGCCACTCTGGTTAGGTGTGTGTAGTTGACCTTGTCCGACATACTTCACGAAATAACAGTATTGACTTAAATTCTCCCACTCCACATAACGGGTCGATGAGAAAATCTATCAAATACCCTTAAAATTTTATATGTTATAGAATTTGGCTTCACGATCGTTGGCTTTACATTACGAAAAGTGCGTATAATTGATTCTTCTCAAGTTATGGTAATTTAAGACTTCACAATAGGGGTTTTTGGGGGGTATAAATTTAGACCCACTAAGTCCCGTTAATCGAGATTTTGCTACCCAGCACTTTAGACACCAGTGTTTTTTATAATTACATTCAGTAATATCATGTATTTTGGCTTTATATTCACTATTCATTCGTTATTATATAATATCTGAACAATATATACAACGCATGTTTCAAACCCGGACCCTCCCCCCTTGCAAAGTGCAAATAAAATTGTACATGTTATAGGGTATACAAGAGGGTGGGGTTTTTTGTGCAAAAGTGTGATTATAGGCCGGGTGTCATTAAAATAAATGTGCAAAATCTCTTCAAAACGTTCAAATCTCATTAGTCTTTTGCTTGCTCCGAATCTGTTCCCAAAATATACAAAATTATACAGCGTCGTACAGTTAACCCATCCTAAAGACAGAACGTGAAAAAACCGTTTTTTATGACTTTAATTTTAACTCATGGAGGCATGGCAGCTGACCGAACATAGTCCAAGACGAGTGTACGCTTTTTGATATAATAGAGACAAAGGTTAAGGTGTTACGTTTCCATTTTCTTTTCTAGTCACTTTTTCGCTCTACAAATAAATCATATAATTTTGTCTGGACTATACCAAAAAACAGGAACCACTTGTTTCATATCTCGTTACCGTTATCGTAAAAAGGGTGCATGTGTTTTCATATATAATATGGCAGAAATTTAAAATGGTTAAGTGATAAACACATCTGTAACCAACGGTAGGATTGAGTTTGTTACAATTTGGAAAATTTCAAGAATATTAAAAAATTGTGTCAACGAGAGACTTAGTGAGTCTTATAGAGTTTTACCTTGCGGTTCTGAATCTGTTCCCAGAATATGCCAAATTATACGGCGTCGTACAATTAATCCCCTAAATACAACGTGAAAAGTACCTTTTATTGAAAAAAAAACATTAATTTTATTTCCTGTCACATTGTTCAAACATGGACAAATATAGTTTTAACGAAGCTGTTTGGAGTTGAATTTTTACTGAAGATACTCTGAAGTCTTGGCATCTTTTCTAAATCATAACAAAATTGAAAAGCGACTTGTTGAAAATGTGTACCTTATAAATTCAATTTTTGGCCTATAACTAGGTCACTCGGAGTCGGTTCATTGAGAAGAAATGAAGCTGTAGTCATGACTGATTTACCTCGAAATTGCTCTCATTCGACGACCAAAATTAAGAGATTTTTATTTCGCCGAAATTGGCTAAATCTATCTTACTTTGGTTCATCTTCGAGATTATTCGGTCGTCTATTATGCATCATTATTTTTGAATATTGTGAAACTGAGAGATTTTAAATCTCGGAAAACAAAACGACAGTTATTTCTTTCGAAGAGAAAAAGGGATTATGTGAAAAGTCCTTGAAAAGTCCACGAGAAAAATCCATTATGCAACTTTCAAGAGATGGAGCTGGAGAATCAGAAATTGGACGACCGAAAATAATCCGGGCGAAACGATTGCAGTTCACAAATCTGCGAAATTTTAACAAATTTGAAGCCATCGATTGTTCGAGGAGGATGGAAAAGAACAGGTGTTGGCATCTCCCAAAAAATAGCTGCTAAAAATGTTCAGAAAACACTGAAGACCTTTTTGAGCTTTAAGGAAAATAAATTTTCTTGAAATTACTCGTCTATTTTTCGGATTTGAGAAAAACCTATCTTGTTGTGGGCTATCTTATTTTGGATCATGACTGTAGTTATAGCCACTAGAAGTCAACCATGTGATTTCATGAAGTGTGCCCGATTATCTCGAAAGTTTTCCTATTGGACGCGTCATGACTGAAGCTTCAATTTGTCACTTTTCGACTTTGTTATGATCGAGAAAAGAGGTCAGTATCCCAAAGTATGTTCACTAAAAATTTGAGTCGAAACAACCGCACAAACACGACAGTTTAGGACGGTCAAAGTCAATTTTGTCCATTTTTGAACAATGTGATTTCGAGGTCCATAGCTTTAAAACAAATAATTGGAGTATGTTCTAGATGCTTTGGTAGGATGTCTAAGGCCCTAATTAATCTAGCACGATTTAGTTCGAGCAGCTGCCATGCCCCAGGAGTTAAAATGTTGTTTTCAGAAAAAATCTTTTTCATTTGCTGTCTTTAGGGGGGATTAACTGTACGACGCCGTACAATTTACCCTATTCTGGAAACAGATTCGGAACCACTAAGTTTCGGTAGGCTATCAGTTTCTTTCTGGCGCCCCGGGGGAGGCGTTTTTGACAGTCGTGTAGTATAGTTTACAGATCCATAATATTATATATCTGTAAATACCGTATGAATAGCAAAGATAGTGCTAAAATATCATCTATTATGGTCTTATATTCACTATGAACACGGATCTATAGGTTAAACAAAGTGGTTAAATGAATTATTCCAGTTGTTTCGCGGTTGGTTCAAGAAATCGATTCTCGTGCTCTAAGAATAAAAGGTATCTATCGTGTAAATGGAGTCAAAAACCGAGTAGAAAACATATGCTCGTCATTCACGATGAATTCTTCACAATGTGATCTCTCCGCCGCATCCGAACATGACATCTCATCCGTGCTGAAACGCTACTTACATGATCTTCCACAACCACTGTTCACCCATGCGCTGTATCCAAAACTACTTTGCATCTCGCAAAAGATTGGCGATTTACGTAAAATGAGCGATAGCTAGGGTGTCCTCAACCAAGATTTAACCTCTTGATGACTTACATATCCTTTTACACCGCTGTCAAAAGCGCCCCCTGTTCAAGTGGGAAGTGATCGGTTAACGAGACTTAGTTTTCTTGTGATTCCGAATCTGTTCTCGGAATTTCCAAAACACACTGCGATTCATTCTTTTAAAGCTATGGACCTCGAAAATCACATTGTCGAAATGGACACATTTAGTCCTGTATTTTAGTTTTTACGCCGTGGTTTCGAGTCGAATTTTTAGGGCTCAATTCTTCTCAAAGAACCAACGCCGAATTAGTAACACGTGACCCAGTTATAGCCCAAATGGAGTTACGAATTATCAAAAAGTTACAAAATAACGGCTTTTTCAGTTTTCTATTTTGTTATGACTTAGAAAACCTGCCCAGATCTCAAAGTATGTTCACTAAAAACTCGACTCGAAACAACTACGTAAAAACTAAAGTATAGAACTAAATTTGTCACTTGGGAATGTCACAACGAGACTTTCGAGGTCCCTAGCTTTAAAAGAAATAATCGCAGTATAACTTCGATTGGATGCCCAGTGGTCTAATTAATCTAGCACGATTTAGTTCGGTGAGCTCATTCCGCCATGAGTTAAAATTAATGTTTTTTTAACAACAGATTATTTCACGTTGTCTTTAGGGAGGTTAAATATACAACGCCGTATAATTTTGAACATTCTGAGAGCAGATGCGGAACCGCATGGAAAAACTATCAGACTCACTAAGTCTTGTTAGCAGATCACTTCCCACTTGAACAAGGACGCGCTTTTGACAGGGGTACCTTAATAACCGTTGGCCATGTTTTGTAATAATTTGAAAAATTTCTCTAAATCTGTTGATCTTCACCATATGGCTCATATTCGAACTTAGTATTTTAGAGCATAGAATTCTAACCTAGAATATACAAACTTATAATTTAATCTTAAAATTCGATCTTAGCATTTTGAAACTGAGGACTCGAACCTGGAATACGTCGAGAATACTATTTCACCACCATGACCAACATTTACTTCCTACTTGAGCTAGTGTTAATGGTTCCCGCCTAATACCGGCTAGGCTAGCTTTAGACAACCTTATGTCTATGTGTACAAACAACTTGTGTTGAACACGGTTGACAGACTTCCCATTTTAGGCGACAAGCATTAATCCATCTACAACCTGAAAAAACGTAAAGTAGGTAATTGTACTCGCTGCCTTTTTATTAAACAACGAGTCCAATTTTCTCCCTTTTTTATATACAATTACCTCCCTTGCTAGCTTTCTTAGAACATACCACCTTAGAACAGGTGCTTGCTTTTTTGTCGGTTTTGTATTCAAGGCTACTTTCATTTGATAAGCTCTAATATTTTCTCTGAACAGTATCTGTTGTTCATAATCTAAGTGAATTGTGTGTAGTAAAACGTTTCTTAACCGGCAAACTTGTATTGGCTGTGGATGACTCTCTTCTTCATTTACTCTATCAAATTTTGTGCTTAGCATGGTGCATTTGGACTGTCTGGTATGGTATGTTCCGACTTGAACCGTCTCCACTAAACCAATGTTTGCGATTTAATCTGAAGTATCCATTTTTAATATCTCTACTGTTTGACTAACCTCTTCTTTAGGAATTTCCCAAACTTTGACTTTATGCATGATGTTAGAGGAAGTTAACTGTCTTCTCTGTTGAGGTACATTCTTGACCCCTCGTGTGACTCCCTTTACTCGTCTCGGTGGAGGGGATTCCCCTTGGTTTGCAGTCGGTCTGTTATCTTGACCTGTTCTGCTGGTTGAGTATTTCGGTCTTCCAGAAGATCTTTTCTTGTCCCCTCTGTATGAGGCTCCTTCATGACCTGATCCGCAATAAGGTTGTGTACCTCTGGTTTGTTATAAGGGTCCCTCTTTTGAACGAGAGCTTTTTCTCTTGTGAATCTGTTTCCAGATTGAAAACATTTCACTTCCTATTTAGGAAGATCATTAGTGCCATTAATACATTATTAGACTTTAACAAGACCCATTAAGATTATTTTAACTCCAATTTATCACTCTTCTTAGAGTTTAGAGGCCACTTCACTGTTATCTTTGAGCATCTCTCTCCAAATTTAAGTTAGTCAATCTGCTTACTTTATGAAGAAGAGACTTTATGGTGAACGAGTTCTCAATCTAAACGAAAGTAGCTTTATTAGTGTCGTCCTTGTAACCAAAGGTAGTCATTTATGATCAATAAATAGTTCTAACACTATGATCTCCACTCTTCTTGTGAAATTAACTTCGTGATAACCTTTCGATTTCATCAAGAAGAGCACAGCTATGTTAAACGTGTTCTCTGAACATACCAAGTTAATTAGTTGAAGGCTGATCCTTCTAAACCTAATCAAGCCTTCAACTAATTTTCCCAATTAATTCTTCAACATCACTAAGCACACCTGGGTTAAGTTAATTAGGATAATTAACCTGTGAAACACCGGTAGATGTTATGTACTAATCAACTACCGGTATATGTACCTGTGAATTAATAACAACAAGTGAAAAAATTGAAAGAAGAGAAGCGGTGTACTCTTGTTCTATTAATCTCTCTTAAATTATTATGCGAAGAACAACTCCATAATTTAAGATGAGTAAGATCATGTGAAGTTTCTTAGTCAACACATTTTCCATGTAGCTTATTATGGTAAAATTGTGCTGTAACAGGTTAACGAGAACGTCTGTACTTACACATACTTTCTGTAGTAAGAAGATTTAAGATCTCAGTCTTCCTTTTTAACTGAACTTAACCCGTCAGAGAACTCTGCACTTCACTAATGAGTGCTAATTTTCTGAACTTCTCAGCGTCTCCAGTGAAGTGAACAGAGTAACTGTATAGACTATCTCTGTGCAGTAAATCACCATTCTCAATCTCCTAAAGAGAGAGAACATGCTAAACATGGGTGAGAGATGTCACAAGGACATCTGAACCTCTTTATGTTGAACATAAGGGTTCTGCTTATTAATAAGAATAGCTTGAAAATCTAAGGTGTCAATCTTCCTCTTTAACGGAACTTAAACAGTCATAAAGCTCTGCTCTCCACTAACGAGTGCTGATGTTCTAAACTTCTCAGCGCTCTACAGTGAAGTTGACAGAGTAATTGTAAAGACTATGTCTACATAGTTATTCACCACTCTCAATCCGTTAACGAGAGAACATGCTAAGCATGGGTGAGAGATGTCACAAGGGCATCTGGACCTCTTATGTTCGACATAAGGGTTCTGCTTCTTCATAAGAAGAGCTTGACCTGGTTTCCGACATCTAATATTTGGCTAACCCTAGTCGGGTGAAAACACGCGCAGGATAGGTCCTTCGACTTTGAGAACACCACTACCGGAACTGATTGAGGAACTCTCTTTACTAATGCAAAGAACTCCTCGATGATCTCCTCAATGCTCTTTCAAACAAATCATGAATAATGATGTTAAGAACATCTATTTAACTCATTTAATGAGTTAAGATAGTAAATTCTCTCTTACTCTTTCTACCGCTAGGTCTTCTTGCTTCTATGTTATACTTAACATAAAATACGAAGCGAGGTTTTAACTGACTAAACAGTAGGAGATATTCCCCACAGAGTCCTACCTGTTTTATCCCTTCCAAAAAGGTCCATGTTTCTCTAACCGCCTTTGAAGATTTTCGTAATTAACTGCTAGGAGTTGTCTCTAGTTCTCTAACTTTGCCCGTACGGGGCAACACCAATTTAAAAATTTAAAATAAAATAATAGAAAAAGCACATCTGTTTTTGAAATAAACTTAGAATGGACAGATTTGATTGGTTCACGGTGATCTCCGAATTCGATCCTATAATTCGCATCGAATTTGCATTAGATCCTAAAATATTGGAACTTGAAATATTTGAACTTAGTATTTTCGAACTTTTATTTTTCCAGCTCGTCAATTCTGCTGCGGACCTTGACTACAGGGTGAACACCCTAGCGATAGCATTCGATCAGGAGCTGAGATTGACGCGCTGACAAAACAAATTGCCGAAAAACTGAAAGAATTGCCTCAAGAAAATTATAATACGCTGAAATTGATCGTTCAACATTTGAAACGGGTCGCTGATAATCAGAAATTTAACATGATGGGACCACAGAATTTAGGAACAGTCTTTGGACCAACGCTGATGAGAGCTGGAGAGGATAAAGTAAGCATTTGTATATCCCATAAGAAACTATGTCCCAGAATCTGTTCAAAAGAATTTAAAACCACACCCCATCTAAAAACTTTCTGAAACAGTGACAACGATTTTGGTGGCACTCTACTTCCTTGTAGTATCTGTACAATTCTAGTTGTAGTAAGAGTGTGCTATGGACCTTTTTTGGCCGGCAATAGAAATTTTTAATCCAATTTGTTAATAAATTCTCACGAAGGACTAGGTTATCTAGAATTCCTATATTATATCAATTTACCATACGACCGAAATAACAGATAACGCATTTTCTACGAAGAGAATCAGCGAAGACTGTTAGGAGCATTTAATTGAGCACAAAGGTTGTTACTGTTGACCATACGTCAGGGAGCAACTCATAGCCTAACCAGACTTAGAGATCCCAGAATATTGAAAATTATACGGTGACGTACAGTTAACCCCTCCTAAATACAGAACGCGAAAAAGACCTATTTTTGAATAAACAAAACGTTAATTTTAACTCCTGGAGCATGACAGCTGACCGAACTAAATAGTGTTAGATAAATTAGGCCCCTGGGCATCCAACCAAGCATGTAGATCATACTGCGATTATTATTTTTAAAGCTATGGACCTCGAAAATCACATTGTTCAAAATGGAAAAAATTGAATTTGACCGTCCTGAAATATAGTTTTAACGTAGATGTTTCGATTCAAATTTTTAGTGAATATACCCTGGAGACTTGGCATGTTTTATAAATCAAAGCAAAATAGAAAAGTAAAAAATTCGTGATTATGTCACTTTTTGAAAATTCGTACATTAAAATCCCATTTCTGGGCTATAACAAAGTCATGTGTTACGAATTCGGGGTCGGTTCTTTGAGTATAATTGAAGTTGGAGTCATGACGTGTCTAATTTCGCAATATTTTAAAATGACTGATTTCCCCCGAAATTGGTCTCATTCTACGCGCATGGATGTCAGCTACATTTCTTCTGAAATGATCGACCCCGAATGCCTCTATGTAGTTATAGCTACTAGAAGTAAAAAATGTGATTTCGGGAAGTATTCCCGATTGGCTCGAAAGTGGGCCTATTCGACGTGCCATGACTCCAGCTTCAATTCTTCCCAAAGGACCGACCACGAATTATTAACACATTACCTAGTTATAGCCAAAAATGGGATATTTAAGGAACACATTTTCAAAAACTGACAAAATCACGAATTTTTCACTCTTCTATTTTGTTATGACTTAGAAAACAAGTATGGTCAAAAATATCTTCATATAATTCCAAAGGCTGCATTATTATTCAATTTCAATATTCAAAATGCAATATGGAAATAAGGCGATTTGATTCCAAATTCCAGGAAAATTTCCAACTTCTGAGGGGTTAGCATTAAGATAGCTGTCCTATTTATTTCAACGCTTCGAAAACTTTAACAGTAACCGTTAATGGCTGTGTATGCTTGGAAAGGTTTTCGCAGTCATAGACAATATCAATTTTGTAGCGATTTGAGTTATTCGTGGGTCTTTACTTGCCCCATGGACATTTTATGGTTATACTATATCGTGTTTCTTAAACTTTTTTAAACCACTTAAATATTGTCGAATTTTTAGTCCTTATCCGCCTCGTCAAGAAGCGGGAGTTTTCTATGGCCTCAGTATTGACCCCTCCGAGAATTCATCATAAAATACCAAAGAATCGGCACACTTTCAACCAAACAAAATTACTCACCCCAAATTTACCGAGACTTATAGACCCGCTTTTGCATACTTGAAAGTGTCTGTTAACTACCACACTAGTGTCTAGCGTCCCGGGTCTGGGTAGCAAAATCTCTGTTAACGGGACTTAGTGGGTCTGATAGAGTTTTTCATTGCGGTTCCGTATCTATTTTTAAAAAATTCCTTCGTACAGTTAACCCCTCTAAAAACAGAAATGAGTCGAATATAGTTGAAATCGACCGTCCTGAAATATAGTTTTTAACGCAGTTGTTTCGAGTCGAATTTTTAGTGAACATACTTTGCGATCTTGACATGTTTTCTAAATCATAATAAAATCGAAAAGTGAAAAATTCGTGATTTTGTCACTTTTTGAAAATTTGTACCTTTTTCGGTCCAGTTTTTGGCCTATAACGGGTCACGTGTTAAGAATTCGAGGTCGGTCCTCTGAGAAGAATGGAAGCTTGAGTCATGACGCGTCGAATAAGCCCACTTTCGAGCCAATCCGACATACTTCACGAAATGACAGTTTTAGCTATCAGTCGCCCACTCCACATAACGGGTCTATGAGAAAATCTATCAAATACCCTTAAAATTTGATATCTTATAGAGTCTGCACGAACGAAGTTTTACATTACGAAAAGTGCGTACAATTGATTCTTCTCAAGTTATGGTAATTTAACCCTCTTAGCAAAATTTTCTCGACTTCGCTTCGACAAAAACCGTGCACCCACACCGACTCGAACACGTAATCTTTAGATATGAGCTCGATGCTATAACCTACTATGCTAAATATATCTAATGCTCTGGGAAATTTCCACTGGCTTGTTGATGTAACACTATTAACTTTTCGTTGGAGCTCAAATTTTCATTGACCTGATTGGTTGGAGTTCAAAATACTTCTATGGCTTATAAATAGAGATATGATTTATAATATATTTGTGAATAATTATGGTTTTTGACTCTGGGAACGGTTGCCTACATTCAAAAAAATTCTAGCCGACGGTCGGAATCGAAATCGTGTGTCGCAATGTATCTCAATAAATTGAAGCGACACCCAATCCACTAAGCCAGAGAAATGATGAAGTCACCATAAATTACCAAAATGATCTCCACTCAAAGCCAAATTTGAAGACAATAAGAGAAGCTAGAAAAATAATGAAGATTGGGCTGGAAACACAGATAAATTTTGTATTACTAATTTCAAATTTTAACTTCTAGGGATTATGTATCAAAAACTGTAGCCATTTTAGTGGT
>SCLF01146309.1:0-10416 GCA_004367975.1 Mesochordaeus erythrocephalus
ACAATGAATGGGATTGAAACCTTGATAGTTGGAAAAGGCAAAGTTGTTTTGGCTGAGGCGGTGACCAAAGAGAATATGATCAATTGGTCCTAGGATGTCGCCCTGGGATAATTTCTAACCCAAATGGTGCTTTAACGAATGAAAAAAAAGCCCCAGTTTGAATTGTATTTTAACTCCCTTGTAAATGCGCGAGAATCGTGAATCCGGCAGAAGTTGGAAATATCCTTGCAAAGCCATTTTACCAGAATTATTTTATTGATTGAAGTAATTTTACGTTTTTCCTTAGTGAGCGATTTCTAGATGCCCGATCTCCAAACTAAATATATCAGTGGAAAGCGTCAACCTTCAGCTAACTAATGCTCAAAATTTTATTAAAAAATATTTACCAGTTTCCAAGTGAAATGGAAACGAATCGTAGTTGTTTCCAAAAATTTGTTGTTGTGCATTGGACACAATTACGTTTTTCCTTAGTGAGCGATATCCAGTAGCCTGATCTCCAAACTAAATACATCAGTTGAAAGCGTCAACACTCAGCTAACTAATGTTCAAAATTTTATTAAAACATATTTACCAGTTTCCAAGTGAAATGGAAACGAAGAACGATTCGATACAAGTGTTGAAGGCTACGCGTTAATATGGGCAGTTCCATATCTTTATATAAATTAAATTATTAACCTAGATTTCGATAATTTCATTTTTAACCTAATTATTTACAACTTCAACCCCAATTAAGTTCTTTTCCAGAGAACGAAATTGGAGTTGATATTACGAGTAATTACAAAATATTCGGTTAGAAATTGATCAGGTCTATGAAATATATTTCATAGACCTCTTACGCCAAATGTGGCTGTGCTCTTCCATTAATTGGTGCGTTTTCGGCACCTTTTCTATTATTTAATCTACTGTTTTACTACATTATTTCAGTCTATTTTTAGACTCGCCTCTTTTATAATTATTATAAATAATAAATAATTTACATACATTTTAATATATTATTTAGTTATTTTATTTTATTTACTATCCTAGTATTTTCGATTATTTATTGATAGATTTCGAGCTAGAATAAACGAGGCTTTATTTAATTATATTTATTTTATTAAAGTTGGTAAAGCCAACAGGAGTGTAAAAAATGTTATGGGTGCTGCCATCCTATCTAATCGGATTCGATTGGATACAACACTCCTGAAAAGCGCCTGGAAGACATCGAAAAACACTTACAGTGAAGTCACAAAAATTGTCCGATTGCAGACGGAATTTTCGTCTGTCCAATGCCTTAATGGCCTCTCTAGGTTTGGAATTATGGTACCTGTAGGGGTTTATTAGAACTGGATCAATGTAGGACATTTTACCTAATGGCCTTGCCAAGTAAAGGTAGACAATTTGAAAAAGTAAACATTTGTCAGTCTGCTTTCAAGCCACTTCAAACATTTCTTCAACTTGGTTTAATTTTATTTACGATCAAGTCAAACACAGTAGGCAATAGTTCCCAGATATAATCATAGCCCTAGTGGTGATACAAAATGACACGAGTTATAACAGATACGATAAATGAGAGGATGTACCGGTGTAGCGTATTGTACTCCAAATGAACAGTTTTATGGTCAACAATATATTTCGCTTAGTTTTGTTGTTAGAGAATGCCCCATACCATGTTGACGGTGAAAGGCATGCAACTTTAGAAGTATTGTTCCTTCCACCTTGGAAATCGGATATCTTCAACCGTTGGACATTTTTCCTAATGCTGTTGCTAAGAAAGGTACACAAAATTAGAAGTCAACGAAAAGACAGCTGCTGGAACTTTTGCCAAAATATGGCATGATATGGAAGCAACATTTCCTCCAGGTGCTTTCAGAAAAAACAAAAATGGAAAATTCATAAATGTTCCGAATCAATCTGAATTACAGTTTGAACGAAGGCCTATGATTGAAGATAACTGGTTTGAATATTATTTCGCAAGCTACATTTACTAATTAGCCTTTTACAATATATTAATAAATTATCTCTAAATAGTGGATTTGAAGTATTTCGCATGGACTTCAATTCCATACATTTAATATCAACGAGCGTGGCTCGTGATTGGCCTCTTCAAATCTGACAATTTTTGTGACTTCACTGTAGTTATGATACTTTGATCACTTTGGAGAAATATATTTAAAAGACACCGTGGTCTTGAATTTTATCGAATTTTCCAATGCATCATGTTTGCGATGGTTCTTGAACCTATAACACGCACGGGACAAAAATTGCGTATTTTTGGACCTAAAGATGCTGCAAATGCAACCTAGAGAAATATGCACTATTAAAACCAATTTATTGTCTGTAGCGTCCGTTTATAAACAACCAAAAACAGCATGTTTTCGTGATGTATATTGTTAGCGCTAGATTACCAAAAACTCAATGGACCTTATCCTTCATACCGTTAGAACTAAAATGCTTTGTAAACGATTATTCAAAAAATGTTTAGAGAAAACGGATTCAAACACCTAATAGCCTAGATAAAGATATGATTTTAAAGGAAAAACTAGGTGGTTAGTGAAACAAGATCCCGTATATGATCCACAACCAACTACCCGAAACGCCATTTGAATAATAAGCCAGTGGATGCATGTTCTAAGTTACTGTATTAACGTTAAGCGAAATGATTAAGCAATCTACTTGGTCTATGGAACAAACGTATTACAGCGACAATTAAATGAATATGAGCTACTCTCAAGGAATGACCTATAATTGGCTAGTTTATAGCTAAATTCACACGATATCTAAGCTCGCGATTACGAGTATATGTTAGAGAATTAACGCTAGAAGATTATGAATGATTCTTATCATTAATCAGACATTAACTGGAATAATTATAAAAGTAAATATATTATGGGATATTGCGCTTGTTACTTATAATTAAGTATAGTGATTATTGCAGCTGCTATGCTGGGAAAATACCGAGAGGATATATATTCCTTCCTTAATGAGGTGATAGATTAATCAGAGGATCATTAAATCATCCACAAGAATTGGTCGTTCTAAAGTTTGATATAATTAAAATAACTCTGAAACGGTGACTCAGCGTGGAAATTTGTATTATTATACTTCAATAGAAATAATTGTGTTACTCGTTGGTAATTAACCAAATGAGTACCTTCCCATTAACAATAAGATGGCGGGATTGTCAAAATATTTACTAATTATACTACTATTGGGCAATCGATACCTCACTTGCCTATCGGAAAGAATAAACAGTTGAACAAATTATATCAACTTATTATTATCAGAAAAGGAAGATTTATTTCGGAAAATTAAATGAAGATATTATAGAAATTGACTATTGCTAGACAGCAGTAATTTACTGAGAAGATGATATGTTTAGAATGGCGGAACCTGAGTGCGAACAGGCATTCCAGAAAACTTCAGTCGAAGAATGGGTAAGGAAATCAAGAAATAAGATGCACAAACACAAACTGATACAGATGGACCGCTGTTACCAAATACGTAAGTATATCAGCAGAAGTTCAGAATTGGTGACTTTGACAAGGATGGGGCATTAGTTGCTTAAAGTTTGGTCATCATAATTAAACCATTACAAGTCCACGTTAACAATGGATTAACACGGAAGATTTAATGATATTAAATATGCACTGTTATGTTACTAACAGAACAGTAATGGAAACAGAAATTCTGTAACCAGAAACGAAAAGGGAAAACGAAATATGTAATTTAGACATGACAACGATTGACACTGTTCATGCCTTCTAACGAAAAGAAAATTGATTTGGAGTGGATCAACCACATGATTTCAAGAACAAGAATAGGCTAAAGGCCAGACGTCATAGACACATTGATCCAAATAAAAGAAGTTAGTGTGTATATTATATTATATATACTACCTAGTAAGAACACCTGCATTATGGTACAGTGGTGTCTCAAAGTATGTCACGTTTTCAAAGTAATAATATAAAAGTTATCGGCCCACCCGAGCGTATTATAATTTGTAATACATCGATTAACGTGAGAAATAAATTTATATAATAATCTAGGGATGCCCAAAAGCTAAGCTTGTGGCAAATCGGGGTGAAGGGTTATTAGTAGTGATTTCTAGATTTCATAAGATATTTTCTGAATTAAATTTTCAATTTCAACATTGTGAAAAACGAGGAAAATGACAGGTCCACGTCTTTCTTGAGTCTTAATGAAAGTAATAATTCAAAATAGTGGCAAAGTCAAGGACAAGCTGATAAGGATGTAAATAATGAATATATGAAGATTCATGGAAAAGAGATTTGTAAGCGGCGTTATTATAGACTAAGGGACAAACAGCAGACGCTGCGAATTCGAAGATCATTTGGAATCAGAAATACTGAAAAGATCCAAAAGTGATAAAGCAACAAAATTCACATCAAAGTCATTGGTAGAGCTGGCAAGACTAGAAAGTAGAAAGACTCCGTTTTCGTAAATTAAAACGCTAGAGATTTGGCTTTCTCTGGAAGAACCAATAGAAGGGGATTGGATACTCAATTAGCTAACTACTCAGCAGGATTCATTATTAATAGGGACGAGAGTGGTGTACAGTACGGGCAGCAACAGGGACGAATTGTGAATATAGTAGGTGAATTTACATCCTATAAGTCAGGCTTCAAAATCACCCGTGGTCGGTAGTTTCAGTTCTAGATTCAAAGTTCCGTGTTGTTGATTTCAGGCATAAGGGCTATAATTTCCTATATATTTACTAACACTCAAGCTGTTTTCGGTCAAATTAGATCATTCTTGACCTTATAGGGTATACTAACTGATGTATTATATCTAATTATGGGCTTATTTGTAATATCCGCCTACGCATTCTATTATTATTTGATATAGCTATCGCTTTGGTCGGTAGATGGTTTCAAGTCTTCTACAAGTTAAGGAATGATAAGAACAGGTTCACCTTTGTACCATTTATATGCGCGCAGCCAAATTTAAAATGCCGCCGGCGATAATTTCTAAATGTAAGGGAAGCAAATGGCTCAATAGATCTGTGAAATTGGAAACTAAATTGTTCACCTACGAAAACAAGACAAATATGGTGGAACGAAGAATATAAAAAAAATTGGAGTGATTCAGCATGGATTCTATGGCCTATTTTTTGTTGGGGGTTGGAGAGATTATCCGATTATCCCCACAAAAATTATTAAGGCAAAAGGTTCGCCTTAATGGGGGATAACTGTAGAAGCCACGTTGTCTCTTGCAATCGCTCGACCTCTCAATATTTGTGATTTTTAAGAAAAAGTATGGATGATAGCTAAGTTTTGATAATCTACAAAATGCAAATGTGACGGAAGAAGATGCATCTGTAATGTTTTCCGAGCTATTTAATGATTTAACTAGCAAACAAATCAACAGTGGATTTAAAAAAAAGTGGGAAAAACGAGCTTGCATACGAAAGAACACTGAACCAAGTTTTCGTCAAAAAATAGACTTCACTTTGCGTCAAAATAATAAAAAATGGCTAATTGTGTTGTCTCTTTTTTTTTTAAAGTTACACTCTTTGAGAAACCACTGGATATTTAAATATTACTTTCACTTTTCGAAAGGTATTTCAAAAATAATGCAAACAAATTTCTAAAATAGCCATAAGAAAAGTATCTTCGGTAGAAAAGTAACCAAGGGTACTTTGGAAATGACACAATACGAAATTCTTCATTTTACGATTTAACCCTCTTGTAAAAAACGGGAGTGCTGTTGTTTTGACCAAAAAATGGCTACAGTTTTTGATACTTATTCCCTAGGAGTAAAAAACTAAAATTGGTATTAGAACATTTATCCGTGATTTCGGACAATTTTTTTAATTCTCTGTATTTCTCTTGTTATTTAGGTATTGCTTGTAATAAACTCTTGTTATAAGCCTTTGAGTGACGTTTAATGATATTTTGTGTGTGGATTTTAAAATTGAATGATATTAGCGAATTACAAATTTGACGGAACAAAGAGCAATTCGTCAGTGATACAAACAGATTCGAATAGTGATTCGATGTTCTAACAGTAAAATAGGAGGCCTATAGGCCATTTAAGAAAGTGTAATAAACAATTTATTTCCTACTATGGGTACACTACCGCATGCAATTTTTACATAATGTAAACAGGACATTGACCCTGTTTTTAGCGTTTTTAAGGCCTTAGACGTGGTTGAATGTTTGATTGACCCTTACCGACCCTCCCTAAATTGGACGTGGGATTTTTTGGAACTATTTTTAGACCGGACATACCGCCGGAAGTGACAGCTGAAAACCGAAAGTTGGTTATTTTGAATCGCGAATCACAACAAATTGTCGCCCGAGACGACTTCTAGTGGAAAACTATATTTAAAGAATTTCAGTGGTACTTAGGAAATGACACTTTAAAATTTTTAGCTTTTACAACTTATGACAGCTGTGTCTTAGATAGGAAAACGTTAAGCAGCATTCATGACTAAAATTTTATTGCGCATATTATAGCGTACCTAGCGACCGGAAATAAACCTAAAAATTTAAAATTCGAAATTTTTCGTTGAAAAATTGATCAAATATTCAGCCGTACAAACAAAATAGGTCTTCTACGGTCTGGTATTCTCTCGTAAACTTGATTTTATCGATTGTCAATTATTTCGGAAGATTTGTCTATTCGTTGATCAATTCTTTTCGTTTTCAATTGTACGTCATTGTTATTGAATTTGAAATACGACGGTAACCAATCTCAACATTTAAGTCGTATTCTTAGGGCAGGTGATACAAAACAGGCTACTATTATGAATACAGATGAACATGAATAGATAAAGCAGACTCCTAGAGAGACGCGTAGGGATGTATTTTGGGCTTAGCATTTGAATTCGATAATGCTTTCGTCTTATCCACTTGTCAATTGCATCATCTATGCGACCATAATCGGAGCGGGAATCGACCCGAAAGTAGATAAAATTGTGAACTTTTTACCAGAAATGATTAAAATTCACTGGTAATGACTAGAAACTACTGTATAGGCAAGCTGCCTTACTATGCAGGCTTTCTGAACTTCACACGCGATTTGTGTGTGAAAAACTATATGGTTTCAACGCATATTCATGATTTTTTTGACAACACATATATTCGAATTCTGGAGATTGAATTAATTGGATTATTCTCACTGGTCAAAGCGAACCAAGAAGGTGCCCGAGACATATTTAAATAAAAGGGTGCCTGAGAGATATATGTGTATAAACTAAAGACACAAAAGTGACTGGGATAGATAAAAATTGAGTTTGACGCAGAGCGGTTAAAAAAGCTTGGAGCACATACTCACTGCCACAAAACTCCAATGTTTTCGAAGCGTTTTCGCTTATTTTTTACAAGATGGTTAAACCAACTGTACCATAGA
This sequence comes from Mesochordaeus erythrocephalus, assembly GCA_004367975.1. Taxonomy (NCBI): domain Eukaryota; kingdom Metazoa; phylum Chordata; class Appendicularia; order Copelata; family Oikopleuridae; genus Mesochordaeus; species Mesochordaeus erythrocephalus. The sequence goes on from SCLF01146309.1 coordinate 7,357, forward strand.
TAGGAAAATATCGGTAAGCATCCCCGTCTACAATTGTACTGCGCTTATTTTAGGGAAACCATCCGAAAATTTCCATGTAAAAGTTGGTTGCGATATCGGCCGGGCCATAGCTTAGGCGACAAAATAGACCCCTTAGTGCGAAGTGCTCACTCGAGAAGTTGATTTAATCATTTACGAATTACATGAGAATAAATCTCATTTATTCTGCTGCCATTTAGAGATTTAATATTTATCATTAATTTGATTCTCAGAATAAGAATACCACCGTGATTAATATTTAAAACATATTTCACAGCAACTTAAGCGGACTACGCAGTTACAGCTACAGAGCTTGATAACCCGTGTACATAAATAGTTGCCTAGGGTAAATGTACACATACGTCTTTATGGTCATTGATCTAGAATCGACGTAATCTAACCGACGATTGAAATTTCGTATATTTCTATAAGATGCAAAAACATCCTACCGAAAGTTGATAAAATCTCCATCCAGAATGGTCTTAATTCAGTATTAACAACTACAAGCTGCTGGAAATATAAACTACCGTAATATGTAGAAGCTGAAGGGAAAAAGCAGCCCGATTGCAAACGAACCCGATTGCAAATTATATATTCCCATGCCCTTTCACCCTTAACCCGTACGCTGCACGAATAGAACTACCGTCACGCTGCAATCTGTGCCGCTCGGCACATTCTCGTGAAACTCATTATTTCAGTTCTAGATTCAAAGTTCAGTGTTGTTGATTTCAGGTATAAGGGCTAGAATTTCCTATATATTTACTAACACTCTAGCAGTTTTCGGTCAAATTAGATCATTCTTGACCTTAGAGGGTATACTAACTGCGGTATTATATCGAATTATGGGCTTATTTGCAATATCCGCCTACGCACTCTATTATTATTTGGTATAACTATCGACTACTTTATCAGAATTTATACTTTTATATCTCATATTCTTCCACTCATCTCCCCCTACCTCTGTACCAATCGTGCGTGTATTTCGCTCACGCAAATTTGGGATTGATTTGATGACGGGTTTCACTATAACTATCGAACCCTTTATCAGAATTTGTTTATTTTTGTCTCATATTGTTCACCTCTGCACCAAATCTCGCTGTATTCTGCCTACTCATTTCATTAATATTGTATATAGCAAGATTGATAAGTCCCGACACTCTTAAGCCGAAACAAAATAATACTAAATCTAGAAGACAAAATAATTTTTCGTTTTTCTCAAAAAGTTTACGTGCCAATATTGAGAGTTGCGTACCATTATATAGCCTTAAATTTTTAGGACACATAAATATTAACAGGGGAAGTATTTGTCCAGTTTTTTCCGCAATTTTCGGATTTTTCGTTTTTTGCATTCACTTCCGATCAAAAAGTGTGCAGGTTAAAAGTGTGCAGGTTAAATAAAACAAGTAATAATCGATGTATACCCAAATCTTATAATTCTGTTGTCTCCAGTTTTGGAACGATTAGTTGCCTGAGGGTTATAAGTTTAAATAGTTGCCTTGGCACATTGTTACCGAGACTTGGACTTTTATTATCGTGTCCATAGAGTCCAATCCAAAACTTGAAGTCCTTAGTTGAAATAGCATTAGTCTTGGCTGGCTGGTTTCATAAACCGTATTTTCGACTATTTCTAATTGTTCTCATTAATTATAAAACTTTTGTGGACGCATTAGAATATATAATGTACACTCATCAATAACGGAAAAGACAACAAAAGAAATACTCCTTTTTATAACATTTAATTATTAAAACATTAAAAGTATTGTACGGGGACTGTTGATACGATCTTGAATCCAACGACACTGAACATAATGGCCGATTGAACAGGAACCAAAAATATACGGGACCGCGACAACCAAAGGGAACCTCATTCCATTGGTTTTACCCCACCGAAGGAAAGTCAAATTGTTATTTTATTCGTCTGAAATAATGTAGTAGAATGTACCAATTAAGCCGAAACAATGCAGCATAGTGAACTTAGGTATCTAGAAGATATAATTAACAACTATTTGTTGAATTAATAAATTCTTTAAAATTATTTTTTTTTTCAATTTAAGACAACTGTGTCTTAGTTAGGAAAACATCGAGCAGTACTTATAAACGGAATTTTGTTGCATATATTTTGACAGGAATTGAACATAAATAAAAAACGAAAACTCCGAAATTTCGGGAAAAAGAACAGGACAAATACCTCCACTGAATATTCACTTCAAGTTCACAGATCCAATGGATCGCAGGATGAATTCCAATTAATACTAACCGAAGCGAGTCTCAGTGGTGGAATACGCTTCACATAATATAACGTAGATTTTCATAGTTTTCATAATTTCATTGGTCGTAACATTGAAGCCGTCGTTGATGATATCCACATACTGATTCCAGTTGAGATAAATCTCATCTTACTTTTTTTTATATTTTTAAGAAAAGTCCAGAAAAATTCAGTATATATAGTATATAAATATATCCCGCTGAGAGGACAGTGAGAGATATGGGCCTTTCATGTTTTAATAGAAAAATCGTCTGAGATTCACATCTTGTACACATAAGTCCAGATGTGAACTACCTCCCCCCTCCTAAAATATGCACCCCAGTGGTTAACTAGACTTGGCTAGTCTGATAGAGTTGTTTCTTGCGGTTCCGAATCTGGTTTCAGAATGACCCCCCAAAACCGCTAAAAGGCCAAAAAGACCTTTTTTTAAACGTTAATTTTAACTTGTGGAGGCCTGGCAGCTCAACCAACTAAATTGTGATAGATTAACTAGGCACCTGGGCATCTAATAAAAGGATCGCGAACATACTGCGAGTACCACCTTCAAAGCTATGGACCTTGCCAAATTGACATAATTGTCTTTGACCCCCCCCCTAACGTGGGGGTAATTTGGATCAATTTTCAGTCAAATTTTTACTGAACATACATTGGGACCTTGTCCGTGCTTGCGCGGTTGGATTTTTGTAGCAATTGAACATTCCTGATTTTGTGACTTTTTGAAAATTTGTACCTTTTTTGGCCCATTCTTTGGCCTATAACTGGGTCACGTGTTAAGA
>SCLF01146420.1:0-10416 GCA_004367975.1 Mesochordaeus erythrocephalus
AAATTGGGGATAGCATGTGTCCTAGTACCCGTAAAATCCCATTTTTAGCCTTGCTGGCACAAACTTGCCAATTAATACCGCTGATTATACCGCTAAAATGGCTGATAAATAACTGGAAAAATACTTCCCCTATCGATATTTGTTGGACCTAGAAAGGTAAGCGTATATAATGGTATGTAGCTCACAATATTCATACGTAAACTTTTTGAAAAAAAAAGATAAATTATTTTGTGTCGAATGAGAAATCTTCGAGAATTAGTATTATTTTTGGTTCGCTAGCGTTTCGCGGATTAACTTTCCTAATCCCCACAATTATAGCTCCCCTTTGATCGCACACCGCCGCGGAATATACCAAATGACGCGCCTTGAGTTACTGAAGAGGTGTGCCGAATATTATCTCAAACGGATTATCCAGTTTTGAGAAATAAATTAATAAAAATTTCAAAATATCGCCAAAATCACCTTATTGTAAGCCTTAATCGAAATTCCCAAGAAGCGGGACATTTTTTGAATGATTATCTGAAAACAAAAAGGTAGTCTGTCCGTTTCGATTTTATATGCGCAGTCTACAGCCAAAATTCACTTTCTCTAGCCGCTAATACCTTGGCATCTAGTTATTATCCATGCCTGATAGCAGATAACCCATTTTTCTGGTTCATGATTGCGCCTAAGAAATCTTCTAACTTATTGATTAACTCTTTTGCACACTCGTGATCTTTCGCTTTACTTTCGTTTAATCTCTCTACTAGTTCGGCTTCGATTCGTGCCAAATCCTCTTCGCGAAGTTTGTCCTGCAACTCTTGTTCCTTTCTAATTTTAATGTCGGCAATTTCGTCCTCATCTTATGATTCATGGTCACACCAATTTTGCAGTTTTTAACAATAAAATATCTTTGGACGTTAACTCTCACTGTGATATCGTTATATCAGGTAACTGAATATACAGTGGCATCCCAAGTATTTGAATGAAGGTACTACACGACTGCTATTTGGTTATGATTAGGAGTTGATTCGAATGTTTGATCGTATAACTGTTTTTTCTCATGGGTTAGACAGAGCATGACACTCTGATTACATTAATTTTAATTCACAGAAGTTAGGATTCAAAGTAATGTTTTAATCGGATATAATAATGAGTAATATCACAGTAGGATACCGTGAATTGAAATGTACGTATAAATATTGAATCACAATGGATGATTTTCGTTTAGATATAAAAAACTGTGGGTATAAAAGAAGCTCTGATTTAATAGCTTTCGATATATACGCAGTCAATTTTTTAGAAAAAATGAAATTCAATTAAGATTTCCACATAAGCAAGTTACAGTATTTAGCAAAAGGTATTCGAATTTCCAGTCTTCGTATTATACTCTAATCGAAAAGCTTGGATGGTTAATGGAATATTTCGCTTATAAATGAGAAGGTTTCCTGACAGTTTTCGTCAGAAATATCCAGGAAAAATACATCTTATTGTTAGATAATACTCCAAGCCATATTATCGATGAAAGGTGGACATTTTACCTAATGCTATTTATTAGAAAAGGTACAGACACTTCGTTGGTAAATATTTAATTGATCGTGAATTTAGAAGAAACACAAAAATGGAAGTTGAAGAAAACATAGATGCGGAAACTTTTGCCCAAATCTGGAATGGTATGGAAGCAAAAATTTGTCAAGCTCCTTCAGAAAAACCAAAATTGGAAAGTTCATAAATTTCCAGAATCAATCTGATCTACAATGGGATCAGCGAATGAACAGATTGGATAGCTTTCAATCAAAAAGTAGCATAGCCCCTAACAGGTAAAATAAATAAGAATTATTCGGGTAATAATTATATCAATTTCTAGGCAAAGAGTCCTAAAGTCAAGATTGAATCCAGTTTGGAAAGATCAATGGCTGTTTATTTTTGCTCCCAATAATTCAACTGAACCAAGAAATAAAATAATTTAGCGGAAGATGTTTTTTTCAGAAAAATGACTTCAAAAGCCATAATTACGTGGAAGAACGGAATCAACGCGGAAAATCATTGCACAAACAAAAACGAAGATGGCCAAAATAACCAACATAAGAGAATCGGAGTAATCTAAATACGGTATTCTGAAAACAAAGTCTGATTTAGCCTAACAAAACATATTAAGGATATGTTTTTGATGGATGAACAGCAGCTCATCGACGCGAAAGCAAGTGAGCTATTGATGATCCTTTTCAAGCTTTCATAGAGGCTTTGAACGAGCGAAAACACGATTTGGTCAGCATGAAGGCACAATAACAGCTGTGCAAGTTATTGCAAATCATGTAGTAAAATTGGATCAATGACCTGCAAAACATTCAACGAGATCTAAAGAAGGCAACGGTTCCGTTAGACCAATTCAAAAATCAACAATCTACTATTGAGTATCAAAGCAAAGAGATGATAAAGCTGCACAAATAAGCATTTGTGACTCTCTGTCATAAAAGATTCCCAGGCATCAAAGAATAACAATTATCGGAAGATAAAGAAAAACTGGAATCTAGAGCCGGATCAGAAAAGCAGGAAATTCTTGAAAGATAAAATCTGAATGGCAGATACTCCTTGAATCGAAAGATGGAGCAGAATGGGAACCGTTTTTGAACAATATTAAGACGATACCTGATGAAGCAGATTGGGATACCTGGTGGGACATTAAATTCTATAATCACTGTTGCAATATAATGGTATCCATGCTTACAAAGCCGGGTCGATTCTCAACAGAGTAATTTATCTATCGAACTGCGAACCTTCTAGGGCTCCTGAATTTTATGAATGTGGAAGAAACGGAGCAAGACAAAATAATTCGGAAGATCTTGTCTTACCAGTAGACTACATGGAATGTGTAGGAACTCAAAAAGAACGATTCAAAGTTTTGCTTGGTAAGCATGACAGAACATGGGAAGACATGTATGAGCCAAAGGAAATGGATAGGTACGTTCATGCTAGAACTAGAAATAGTTCATGTTTTCAGGGGATGGGGTAAGTATAGAAATTAAACATATGATATTTTGCATATGGAAGCTCCAATGTAAGAGCGAACAAACACGAGGAAAATATTTTAAGGCGCCGTCCTGACAACGCACAGCGAAATATCGGATGCACGACCTCTGAAAAAGAAGAAGCATGGACAATGAAAAGTGTGAAAAGACAAAGGACTTTTGAAGAAAATGGTATATCCGGTAGTTCGGATGAAGAAAATCAGCCTTCTGATTCAGCTTCGTCTATCCGATCGATAAACAGATCAACTATTCTGGTTCGGAACTTCATGCGAAAATGGCAGATGTAGTCAGCCAAACCATTTGAAGAATTTAGCAACCAAGTACTGGAGTCCCAAAAATAAACGAAGGAAAAAACGATCAAGAAATGATTGAGGGATTGAAAAAACTACCACAATTGTGCCAAGCTGGTCTTACAACCAGGACAACTATTAACTCCCTTTCGTTGTAATGCATTTTTGACTGTATGCATTATTTGTGTAGGATTAGGAGTAGAATAGAAAATAATAAAAATCAGGAAAAATAAATTTGAATTACCAAAAACGTTCTTGACATGAAATAATTATTTAAGTTGCTTTGCAAACAAAAGAGGAAAATTACACTGATCACTCAAAAGTCATACCTGATCAAAATAATTTTAAAAAGAAAGGGTTTCTTTCACCGTTTCCGCACATAATAAATGCTTTATGTCTTTTATTGAAGGATTTTATGCGTCTTTATTAGATTCTGGTTTCAAATAAAGACTTTATCTCTCGAGTCTATCAATTACTATAGTCAAAACAATATAAAATCTTCTCAGAAGCCTTGTTAAAAAGTGTTACAATTAAAAATGAGTCTATTTAGACCCTTTGGTCGCAAGTATAAGTTGCTAATTTCCTCATTAAATCTTAGGAAGTCTCCCAAAGACTTGTTCTTAAAGAAAAACTGTTTATCCTATTTCTGATTTAAGGGTTTCAGAGGCTTCAGAAAAGACTGGTTAAAGTCATCAACTCTAGGCAGTATTTTCAGACTAAGTATATATACTAAATAAAGACTCTAAATAATTAATTGAGTAGATTATATGAATGTTCAAAATGACCAGTAAATATAAAATACAATGTAAAAAGGCTCAAAGTTCTGAAGTAAAGTAGATAAGGATTGACCAAAAATGAAACGTTAGTTGTTAAATACTGTCAAAATATTTGTATAATAAACAGTGTGTTGTTACAATAATTAGACTAATGATATTGCAAGGAAATAACCGGGTACAATTATTTAGATTGCTATTCGGTAATATGACTGATGACGAAGAAGACTACACCAGAGAGGCTTTGGAATGTTTTAAAGATCAGAAAAACGGTTGTTAGAAACGGCAATAGAAGGCCTTTCAAAGGAAGTAAACGTTACGCCCGATGTAATTAAGAAAAGGCTCATCTATGACGAGGAAGGTCAGAGTGAGGATCAAAGTACTAAGACTTTGTTTGAAAAGCGCGGGAATGGTCCATAAACTAATAAACATGGTAGAACGGAAACAACAATTATTGGCAGGAGTTGCGCCCATTAATGCACGGGATCAAAAGTTAGCCACAATAGATAAGATAGATTTGGCAGACATGCTATCAAAGGCCAGCAGAAAGACTCCGCTAGCTCATTCAAATTTTGAAAAAATTCAAGAAAAGTTAACAAAGATGCGAACACTTGCAAAAGACAGTTGGACAACATCCCGTAGTCAAGAGAGGGGTTCAATACTTTCAAAAAATGGCCAGTCACCTGTCAGATCGTGAAAATTATAAAAATTGATATATAATGTTGCATAAGATCCCGGTAGACCACCAGGAATACGCAGATCATGCAAAATTGATGAACTTAGTTACAAGATACGTCAAAAGTTTTCCTGGCACTTATTCAGTCTATACGGCGTTTTGGACAATCGTCGATTTGGACAAACAAACGTCTTCACTGAAGTATTCGAGGGCTCACGTCATCCAACAGGCGAACCATGTACTCAATAAGACCGATGTACTGGTGTATGATGCAACAGTGGAGGCCTGAAAGCATTTGGGACGCATGAAAGAAATGGCATATGCGTCATTACCACCGAAAATGAATGAGATTCACCGCCAAGAACCTCATGGAGACGACTTGCTTTTGAAAGTAGAACTTCCCTTCAAGAAATTTCAGTTTTTATACGCAAAGGCAGCGTCAGCACGGTATGTACCAAAAATAGCTGCGAAGAAAGAGAGTCATACAAAAAGACGAGAGGTAGCACGCCTTACAAAAGAGGAACTGATAGTTAACTAACTAAAATTGTTAAAAATCCAAACAGTTATAACTATAACTATTGAAAATCCGATAACTATTCGAACCCTGCTTGTCTTTGAATTGAACAAAAACATAATCGTTTGTCTACTGCGGGTTAAATACCATGCACTAGAGGAACAATCGATATCAAATCTGATGCAAAAGATGGACGTGTTGGCAGATGGAGCGTAAATAACCAACATATCGCAAATATGATAACTCGGGTAGCATAATTGGGTTAAAAAATTCTTTCATACTATTAATGAAAACTTACCTAAGAGGCTCAAAATTGTTAAACTTCGATTAATCTTGTCTCATATCTTGCAGGGGATAAAACATCTGCAATAAAGAAGATGCTCGTTTTTTCGAAAGGAATAAATATGGGGTATCAATAGTCGATTAAGTCGCAGTCGAAAAAGGCATTATTTAGAGTGGTAATATGAGGAATAGAATAGTCATTCCAAAATTACATAGGTGAAGTTCATGTAATAAATTGCAAGAACCAAACAAATCCTTTAGTGTTCTGTTTGACCTGAACGAGAAAGGGAACGGTTTCCCGAACTTGAAATTAAATCATATACAACACTCTAAATCTAAACGCACCATATCGAGGTGAGAAAATCGGTGCGTTTAGGTTTAGTCGGTGCGTTTAGGTTTAGTCTGGTGCGTTTAGGTTTAATCTGGCGACAAAGCTAAGCTAAATTTATTGGATTTTGCGTTTTTATTGGATCGTTTGGATCTCGCACAATTAGAACGGTCAGTTACCATGCCCACACGAGAAAACATTTTTTTAAATCAGTATAAATTTGTATATACCGATCGCAGTAATAGTTTAACCCTCTTAGCAACCCTAACCATTCATTGTTTTTTTCACCACGAAAATGGCTACAGTTTTTGATACATAATCCCTAATTCCAGCCCAACATTCATTAGTTTCGTAACTTGTCTTACTGTCTTCAAATCAATTCTATGGCTTAGCGTATCGGTGTAGTATTTTTCAGTCTAGTACATTTAAGAATAATCTCATATCTAAAGATTACGTGTTCGAGTCCGTGTGGGTGCAGGGCTCTATTATGTCGTAATCTTCCACGTTCTAATGTTACTTTCGTATGACCAATTAATGGTCTATTTTGTCCAAGCGAAGTCGAGAAAATGTTGCTAAGAGGGTTAAATCCCGACGACTAATCAGATCCATGGAAGTAGGGACTAAATAACAAATTCTATATTTCAAATTGTATTTTTCGCTATTAAAGTTGAAATAACGCGTTTTGATTGGATCGTTTAGTGGTGCGTTTAGGCAAAAGTCGAAAAAGCGGTGCGTTTAGGTTTAGAGTGGTGTAATTAATTGCAAAGTGGGCCTCAAAAGGCCAATCTGTTGTTGAAAATAGGATTTTAAACGGATGCCCCTTGAGTGGCAGTTGGCAAAGAAAGCAGTGACCAAAGTTGGCGGTGTGACTGTTCAGGTCACTTCTGCGTAATATTCCGCATGGTTTCTCTCCCGCCTCCAAATACCGAAAAGCGCTTAACTTTTAAACAGCTGCATAGTTTTAGTTACGGTCGATTATATTCATCAGTAATATGACTGATGACGAAGAAGACTACTCGAGAGTTGCTTTGGAATGTTTTAAAGATCAGAAAAAGGTTGGTAGAAACGACAAGAGAAGGCCTTTCAAAGGAAGTAAACGTTACGCCCGATGTAATTAAGAAAAGGCTAATCTATGATGAGGAAGGTCAGAGTGAGGATCAAAGTACTAAGACTTTGTTTGAACAGCGCGGGAATGATCCATAAACTAATAAACATGGTAGAATGGAAACAACAATTATTGCAGGAGCTGCGCCCATCAATGCACGGGATTTGATCGTTTTTAATTCGTCTTGTAATTCATTGTACGTGGAATGCCGGATCTTAACGTTTAAACCGTATTGTAAATGCAGCCGAAACAGAAGACTCTATTAGATAACTGACTATTATAAACAGGAGGTACAAGGAGACGAGTAGGTGTGTATTTTGGGTTTTAAATCTGTAATCGGCGTATGATTGCTGTTACAAAATCCGAATATTTCTCTAACGTTTAAAAGAAATTTGAAGGCACCACTGTATTTATAATAATACAATATTTGGATGTCCCTTTGCTACTTGTAAATTTCCTGAACCAGTAGATACCACTTCTCCTTTTTGAGTAGATACCGCACCTGCCTCATTTGGCGATCGAGTTTTCACTCCCATTTTTCACGAAAACCATACATTGTATCGTGCTTAATAATGAGGTATGACCATTTCCTAAGCCTCCCAGATCAGTGCCAGTTAGGTCTACTTGTATTTCAACATCGACCAACTTGTCCAAATCTTGCTCAAGTTTATTTAATTGATTTTCAAGTGTTTCTTTAATCTCTTGTGCAACTGCTGTTGTGGACGTTGTTGAACTGGTTTTGGCGACAGAAAAAACATTACGCTGAGGACAAGCTTTTATAATTTGAGACCGGAATTAACCCGAATTGAAAAAAGCAGGAGTCAGCATACCATGGTTTCATATCTATCAGGCACCTTTTTGGTTACTTATGACCAGCTACCATGTTTTTAGCGTTTGTTTAAACCTTAGACGTGGTTTAACACATCAATCCAAACTTGCCGCCACCCTACCCCTTCAAAAAACAATAAAGCGGTTAACGAGACTTAGCCAGTTTTCTTGCGGTTCCGAATCTGTTTTCAGAATGTCCAAAAGTATACTACTTAATACAGTTAACACCCTCTAAAGACAAAAATGAGTCGAATATAGTTGAATTTGACCGTCCTGAAATATCGTTTTAACGCAGTTGTTTCGAGTCGAATTTTTAGTGAATATACCTTGCGATCTTGGCATGTTTTCTAAATCATAATAAATGTGTACCGTTTTCGGTCCAGTTTTTCGCCTATAACGGTTCACGTGTTACGAATTCGGGGTCGATGATCTGAGAAGAATTGAAGCCTGGGTCACAACGCGTCGAATAAGCCCACCTTCGAGCCAATCCGACATACTTCACGAAATGACAGTTTTGACTTAAATTGCTCACTCCAAATAACGGGTCTATGAGAAAACCTCTCAAATCCCTCAGAATTTTATATGTTATAGAGTTTGGCTTCACGATCAAAGTCTTACATTACGAACAGTGCGTACAATTGATTCTTCTCAAGTTATGATAATTTAAGACTTCACAATAGGGGATTAACTGTACGAAGGAGTATACATTTAGACATTCTGAAAATAGATTCAGACCCGAAATGAAAAACTCCATCAGACCCACTAAGTTCAGAAAAGCGCTGTTCTGCTACCCAGACCCCGGGGGGAGGGCTGACCTAGACACTAGTGTTACAGGGGGGAGGGTTGGCTTTGGACACATATGCCCTAGTACGAATTGGGTTAAATATATTTTAGGTAGCTAATTTAGATCATAATTTTAACTTTAGGCTCGAACTTGTATGACGGGTCAAAATTCCGAAGTAGATCAGCGATTATTGAAAGAGCAAGCAGCGTGGGCTGATACGGGTCTGGGCGATCAGAGGGCTGCTGCTGAAATGTATCTTCAGGCTGGTGAAAGCATGAAAGCTATTGAAGCCCTTGCCACATTAAAATCAGCCGAGCGATTGATAGATATGGCTCGAAAGCTTGATAAGGGTGATAGAAAAGTTAGGGTGTAAATAAACATTTTTCGTGGCGTATTAAAATCTAAGAAATATTTAAGTGTCGAATTCATTCCATACCCACCTAACAGATTTATGTTTTCTCACTTTTTCGATAATAGTCCCGAAATTACTTTTCACTATATTCTCCACATTTCGGTCAATGGAAATTAATAATAATTGGCACATACGCCACCCTAGCTTGTTTGTTGCCGTATTGTATACTATATTTAATGTTTGCACTCTGCGTAAAGCTTTAGATCGATGTGCCGAACTGCTTGCTGAGCTAGGTCAAACAGCCGCTTGCTCTGAAATTTATGGCAAAATGGGGGATTGGGAAAAACTTCTCGACCTGTACGCAAAGTCCAGTCAGTGGGAAGAGGCATTTGCCTTAGGTAACGCTTTATCAAAACATTTCCATTACGTTCTATTATAGTAATTATTTTTGAATTAACCCTCTCGACAAAATTTGAGCGAAAAGCCATGGCAAAATTATTGAAAAAAAAACCTCTGCGACTAATCTAAAACGTTACCGTTATCTTTTGATCTAACGTCCTCGAAAAAGTCAACTAAGCAAGACTCTCGGTACTTTTCCTTGATTATGACTCATTCGACTATTTTTAAAATAATGGTCACGCTAGACGCCTTTTTCCATTCGTATACTACTAATGCAAACATATATCTTGATTAGTCATCCGATTGGCTTATCGAAAACTGATTGGTCAAAAATTATCCCGTAATGAATTCCGTTGTTATTCAAATGAAAAAAAAACAGAAGAGAAATTAAGATTTGAGCCCGAACTCTTAAGAACTAACGATTTCTTTCGTTATCAAACCTTCTGGGCCGGATTTTCGATGAGTCATTAAAAATACGGAAAATAAACTTGATCACAGCTAAATTTTCTATTACTGATTTTAAATTCTAACTCCTTGCGATTAAGTACCAAAAACTAGCCACATCTCTCCACATTTTGCCGGGAGGGTTAAATTTTTTGTTTTAATGGTTTTATCGAATCCAAAAATGATGTAAAAAAGTTATGACGTCAGAAATTACAAGTATTACAGAAATACCAAAAATATCAGAAATTTCAAACATTTAAAGAATTTACAAAAAAATTGCAAGAAGAATGCAAATTACAAAAAATCGACAAACAATTACAAAACTACTGACAAAAAATAATTGATAAGATTTGAAATCAATGTCGGTTGTTTTATTTTTTAATTTATATAAAGCTCGTTTTCATCAGATGTTGCACCTAGTACTATGCTAGTACTATGCTATCTATGCTCAATAGTTTTTTCAAAAGTGTATATAACGCCAGCTTTCATCAGATCCCGTACCTGGTACTTCCCTAATATGATTAAAAATATTGATTAAGTACCGAAAGGTGGAATAGCCGAGGTGTGAATTATAGTTATCAGCCAGAAATAAAATTGAATAAGTCAGAATAATAAAATTGAAGGTCAGATATA
>SCLF01146532.1:0-10416 GCA_004367975.1 Mesochordaeus erythrocephalus
AATATGACAAACTACAAACATAGAGAATGTTGGCTTGGAATCATAAATGTTTTTTGTATTACTGATTTCAAATATTAACTATTATGCATCAAAAACTGTAGCCATTTTAGTGGCGAAAAGACCATTTCTCTCCACACTTTGCCCAGAGGGTTAAATCGAAATGTCTTATTGTGCGTAATTATTTCATAAACCGTATGTTGAATTGCCTTGAAATTTTGCACGACTAAAGATTCGTTCCTTAACAATCTAATTTAATTTTAGAATATCTACTGTGGTTACGGTATTAATTTTAAACAAAGTAACGAATGTTTGTTTATATGTCTTTTATTAAGTTGTAGAAACTAATAATTATATTTAAGCGGGCAAAGCACTGACTTAATAATAGTTACATTTGTTTTCACTCTTCCCCAACAGTCTGAGTAAGCGTATGTTTCTGCACACGTTCTGCCTCTTGTGGGAACTCAAAATGGAGGTTCGATCTATATTTGGGATATATAGTTAATAATTGTCTAAACCACAGTGCTGGGATATAGATTCTTTCCGCCTTTCAAACTGTTCACATATCTCGTTATTATTTAGTCCGTATTAAATATTGATGTAAGAGAACGGAGGTGAGATTAGGAATAAACATAAACGTAGGTTACTACACCCCTGACAATATCACCCCACCGATTGAAGTGGGAACTGATAGCGTAACCGAACATAGTAAGGCTTTTTCTTGCCATTCAGTGCCATATAGTTAACCCCCCTAAACTAAAGACAGAATTTTAACCCTGGGGAATGGAAGCTGACCGAAGTAAATCGTGCATAATTAACTAGGCCCATGGGCATCCAATAAAAGCATCGACAACATATTCCAATTTTTGTCCAAAATGGACAAAATTTACTTTGAGCGTTCTAAACTTTAGTTTTACGCAGTTGTTTCGAGTCGAATTTTTAGTGAACGTACATTGGGATCTTGGTTTGTTTCTAAATCATAACAAAATAGAAAAGTGAAAAATCCGCGATTTTGTCACTTGTTGAAAATTTGTAATTTAGAAATTCCATTTTTGGGTTATAACTAGGTCACGGATTAAGAATTTCGGGTCGGTTTTTTGAAGAATTGTAGCTTGAGTCATGATGCGGCGAATAAGCCTACTTTCGAGCCTACAATCTGACATACTTCCCGAAATCACATTTTTTACTTCTAGTAGCTATAACATTACCGTCTAAAGTGCCCCTAGGGAGTTTTCGGGGGCAACTGATTGGTCAACCAGATTTAGTGAGTTTTATGGAGTTTTTACTTGCGCTCCAGAGTTTATTATACGGCTATGTACCTCAAAAGTCACATTGCTAAAATAGACAAGATTTACTTTAACCGTCCCAAACATTAGTTTTTATGCAGTTGTTTCGAGTCAAATTGCCATGTTTTCTGTATCGTAAGAAATAGAAAATTGAAAATTCGCGATTTTGTCACTTTTTGAAAATTTGCACTTTAGGTATTCGATTTTAGGGCTATAACGATCTCACGTGTCAAGAATTCGAGATCGGTCCTATGAGAATAATTGAAGCTGGAGTGATGGCGCGTAAAATAAGCCCACTTTCGAGCCAATCGGACATACAACACGAAATCAGATTTTCGTATTCTAAATACCGGAAAATTTCATAATATTTTAAAGTGTCCGATTTCCCCCGAAATGAGACTCGTTCGACGCGCACGTATCCTACTGCGGTACTTGAAAAGTATAACAGTATTTGTATACGATCATCAAATGATGATATAACGCAGCAAATGACTAAGCACTTGAATGAAACCGAAACATTTTATCTCATCGTAAAAACCATAAGCACCTGGTCAACACCAATTATGACGGTAAAAAAAATAGATGGTAGGGTATGGATTGTTCAAAGTTTCGTTTCAATCAATAAATATTTGGTGTTACCAAAATTTCCAATTTCCAACATTAGTGGCATGCACAGGAATCTGTCAAAAATAATTGAAACTTGCAAAAACGTATCCGTAAATGGTAAAATTTCCATAAACTCGTTCGACATTTCAAATACTTATCACTGTTTGAGCATTTTGAACATACATCGGATGTACACAGCCTCCATTCATCTTAACCAGAAATATCAGTGGCGGGGAATTGTGCAAGGTCCAAGTCAGTGGTGTAAGTTGATAAAGATGTTTTAAAAGGCATCGCAAACACAGACAAAAAATTAGAAGCACTCACAAAACACGCCATTTACATTTTCCCTTTTAAATGACAGGACACTGAACAAAAAGACTTGTCCACAAGGAATACAATTTTACAAGAGCCATATGATTTGAAGCCGTAATGCAATTGTTCAAATTCAAAAACATTTACAAAATATAATCGACACCATTATCGTATTTATTGTTTATCTGTTCCGAATTGGAAAAATCACTATTAAACATAAACATTAATTGGTGCTCAACGCAATCTAATTTATAAGAAAATCTAGTTCTGATAAAGTTCACTTTTCTGAAGTGTTCAAATTAGATTCCAAGTTGATTACAGTACCTACCGGTTGGTGACGGTTGTAAAAATGTTTGGAATTCCGCACATAAAAATACAGTCATGAAAAAAAGGGAGTAATTGCTATTGCCATTGGATTTGGAGCTGGACTACTAATTTCAGAAGTCTTTCATAAAGCATTTTCTTATGATAGCGTGAAACCAAAAAAAAGTTGATGGCTATCATTAGACAGAAAATTAAAGCATTATTCAACAAAATAAGGAAACACCAAAAAAGGTATACTAATTATGTATAACAAAGCAAGACGTGAACCTGTTGAACGCAGAATTAAATGCCTTTTCTCTTTACTAAACTTTCATGGATAGAATAGAAAGTGAGATAGCACTTAAATGGTGGTATCTGATCCTTTCTATGGATTACGAGGAAGTTGTAAAAATATGGAGATAAGGCTTATAAAAACTATGGTTACAAAAACCAAGGGGTTTAAGTGTAATATCTTGGTGGCCACCAACAGAGCATCGTTGAAACGTATCGAAAGTACATTGCAGACGGCTAATGGTATTCCGACTCCGTGAAAAGAGGTTGGATTCAACATGCGTACATTGACACAGAATCAGATAAGGTGATGATAGAGAAAACCGTACGAGTTATAAATTGAGGATAATATGTATAAGCTAGTAAGGACAAATTTCCTATGCGAAAAAGATGTTTGAACATTTGAGAATTGAACACTGTGCCACGGACCAGAAAATCGACTGTTAGAGAGAAATAGTTTTCCCGAAATCTGCGTGCTTGTTCATGATAGTCAAAAATCAGCTTTGACTGCCAATATGCAACGAAATGGTTTTAAAATACAATTGGAGATAAATTCTCAACGAAAACCCATTTCAACCCGTAGTTTATATAGTAGATATCCGAGATTTCAAAAATATTACCCTTTTCTGTACTGACGAAACGATCGTCCTGAAAAAACCTAAATAGGTGATGTTCATGAATGAAATAAACAAGAACAATACTCCAATTAGTCGCATGACACTAAAAATTCCATAATCCCAATTATCCACTACAAACAATTGATGGAAAAATCCAAGATATTCCATTTATGAACACTCAATAAATCATTACTATATATATCGCATTTATGGTGGTAAACATTTCTGTATATATATTTTTTGTATAAATTGTCGTAGTGATTTGCTGCCTATAGAATCATGATGTATACTCAAATACAACATATTGTCATAGTGAAGTCGTTTGGGTCCTCGAAAAGAAACTTTATCATCATCTAAACGTATATTAATTAATTCAAACTATATTATTATTCTAATATTTATCGAAAAGTAATGTTTGTGTTTCTAGGTATATTTTTTGACCGAGAAAATTGCATTCGAATTGAATTTTGCGTGTATAATCGTTACATTATAATTGTTCATACTTTATCGGTAAGCAATATTAATATAATTTTAATTAGCTTGAGATGGGAAAGAATAGCGGTGGACGCTTTGTCCCTATGCGGTATCCACAGGATATCGCGTTTGGTGTATCTACTGGCTAAATTGGATATATCATCAGTTTTTTTATTTCATAAAAAAATTTTATGCTTGTGGAAAGTCTATCTAAAGGCATGATACTAAGATATTTTGGTACTGAAATATCTTTAATAATGTTACTAAATATCGAGAACGATATAATAATGAATTTCCATATAATACATGAATTAAAGGACTTTAGGATCCTATATAAAGGTACCGTTATTTTCTAATTTGCTTAATCATATAGCAGCTCAACTACAATCCCACACATCTGTATACATAGCATACAACACGGCTAGCATGAATAGTACATGTTCACGCATTAATTATTTTAAACAGTTTTTATAGTGCATATTTCTTGAAACTTAATCTAAAACTTGATCCGAAAATGAATCCTGAAAGTTAGTTAAACTGAGAGAAAACTGTGAAATTTTTTAGAAGCAAAATGTTCTTTGGAGCAATTTTAAACAACGTATTGGATAACGGACTAAATGGGCCAGTACTCAACATGAAAATAACACAAGTCGGTAAATCCAATATGTTCGAATCCTGGATAAATTAGGCTAACCCCAAGAAAGCCATTTTTTCATATGCATATGTATATATATAATTTTCTTTAAGAATTCTGCGTTAATGCGCAAAACGGATGCGCAAAATAAAAGATCATGGACGACTTGCTTTTCAACATCTACGACAATCTTAAACTCACGAATACCATGCAGAAAATCTGGACAATACGTAACAAATATCCAAGAACCAAACTTAAAATTGAGGAACGTCAACTCACACCGTTCGAACCGTTCATATGAAGGTCATATGAAATCCTCAACAACACTGGAACATAGTTTTACTTTTACGCCTACTCGAACACGATCTAGGTTGCTAGCCTTTGAAGTTCCAAACATAACTAAGAACGTACCAACCCATAACTGGTCTCAAGAGGAAACTCTACTGAATACCACAGTTAATATCCATCTGTTACCAGATACATCTACTAGAACTGCAACATTCACTATGAAATCAGATAATCAAACCAAATCTAACCCCAGCTTTCATCCATTTCATCCAATTCCAACTTGAAAAGAAGGAATCAATCGAGCTGAATATGTAAGAAATTCGGAAATTTTCTGCATGACTTATTAATTCTACTCTAGTTAACAGTTACCGTACAGACCTGTACAATGAGATAACACAAATTAAAACCGAAAATTTGACCAAATCTTGTAAGTACCTTAATGAAGCCAATGGGCACTCAGGTATTGAGAAAAGAGCTGAACTGAATAAGATATGATCAACAGCAACAGAATCACCTCCTAGGAGCCTTCATAAAATAAACAAAGATTAATATACGTCGCGTAATGGGAAACCAAAAAGCTAATGAGGAATCAAAAAGTACAAGTCTGACATAATTTTCCTCTTCATTCAAGGTCAACAAAACCCAAAAGTAAGAGCTCGAGTACGACCAAACTTGAACAAAATATCTAACAAGTGATGTTAAACTACTGCAGGAGGCAGCTGATGAAGAACAAGCCACACTTACCAATCTAATATTGGAAAGCCAGCACGATCTGAACAACCCAGTCGTAGACTTAACAACGAAATTGGAACTCCTAACATTTTAATAAAGATTATAGATCAGAGCGCATTATAGATCATCCTTCCAGACATCGTACAAGGACACCATAACGATGATTTCGGAATAACCGGTTTGGAAGTATATCTAGAGTAATAATCATCATCAACCTTCATTCGGAAACAACCGATATAATATGCGCCAGCAGACCTATCCAACTCAACGAAAACCTTTTTATGTGGAAGGATTGGACATTTTCAAGCCACCTGCTGGAATTGTAACAGTAATTCAATCAAGCCAAATCGTCAAGGATTATATAACTCGCATTTCGGTTTATTTTAACACGGCCTATCAATTTTGGATACTTTGATTAACTTATTAGCAACATTAGTTTTGTCTGACATTCGATAATCCTAAACGTTTCTGCATACATTTATTTCATACTAGTCTTTAATACTCTATTAATTAAGAAACTATAGGATATTTTCTGAACCAAAAGCGCGCGGAATATGTTATTTACTGTCAAGATCCAATCAGTCATTTACAATCTAGACTATAGTTGATATTGTATCAAGCACATCATTGTTAAATGCAAATCTGCCAGTAATACAAGATGTAATAATAATTGTAGCCGGTCACCATAATGCTAAACTAACAGGTGTATTCGACACAGCACTAGTATAATTTCTTATTGTCGACACAGATATATGACCATAATTAAAAATAATAAATATAACTATAAATCGGGCAGAAGTGTTTACCAAGGATGGACGTCTATTCGGATATCAACCAATGCTACAAGTTGCTTTAATGCGAAATGGTCCATTTCTACTTACATACCATATGCAATACAATGTTGTTCAACAACTGAAGGAAAATCTTCTCGCAATAGAAACTATTTGAATAGTACTTTCCAACATCTGATACAGCAAAACCTCACATTGGTCTTGATTTCGAACAAAGTTCAAATGCACCGCGATTGAAGATAGATATTTTTAACTCCGAATAAAACGGGCGCATGTACGATTTACCAAGAAAGGAAAAATAATGCTTCATAATTATGTAATCGATTATGAAGAACTCATGAATTTACCCAGAAACGCTTAACCATGTTAGAAATGAAAACAACGAAAAGCCCGTTACTAATATCCGCTCCCCCACTGACTACTAAACTGCTGAAGCAGATTAGTAAATGTTATAAAATAGTGGTGCGCTCACGGGGTCACCAAAAGCCTATATAGTCGCAGACAGTTTCACCGTTACAAGGTGACCAAGAGTTTGTCCGTTCGAGATTATTACTACCCTCCTCCAACTAGATTTATGAGAAGCATGACCTTGGCATGCGTGTAGAAATAAGATTTAACCCGCGAGCAGGTCAAAGTTATTTGAATACACAGATATTTTAGATACTTGGAGTTAATTAAATACTTACAGATATTTGGAGACTGACATTACTCTGTAAACACATTTAGTGACTTATAGTATCCGATACTAAAAAGTACACTTGAAAAGTAGAATTTGGTGTGATTCACGATTCAAAATAATCAATTTCCGGTTTTTAGTCGAAACTTTTGACGGTACTTCCGGTCTGAGAATATCTATTTTGGTTTTAGTACAGCAGTATCCAAACTGAGCATTGTCAACGTGGTTTTATACTTAATATAGTAACGAGATATTAAATACTCCAAAGCTGATAATACAGGTGACTTAGTTTGACATCGGACATCCTCCCTTATCTACTCCAGTTTCTACCAACGGATGCCACCGCGCGAAAAGCATCTGTATCCCAGCAGTTCAAATTGCATTTTCAGTATACAAAATTGAACAGCGACCATTTGGGTTATATTCACAAGCGGTTAAATATTTCAAAAGAAATAGGTTAGTCAACCCGAATAGGTATATAAGGTTATCGCCTATGTACACTCAAACTTGTTTAATTTTCTGAATTGGCGCAACTCTTTTCTTCTGTCAAAATTTCCATCTTCACATTAACCACAGATGGAGAATTATGATAGAAAATTTGCAATAGATCCGGACAGTGACACATCCTAAATCCACACCCGTGTGGCTTTCCGGCGTGGTACAATCAACAACCAGGAGTAGTAAGTTCGACATGAAACACGCCTATCTAAAGCGCCCCAGCCTCTTGAGGATGCAAGTGATCGGTTAACGAGACTTAGCCAGTCTGATAGAGTTTTTTCTCGCGCTTCCGAATCTGTTTTCAGAATGTCCAAAATTATACTCCCTCATACAGTTAACCCCCAGAAACCCCTATTGTGAAATTTTAAATTACCATAACATGGCAAGAATCAATTGTACGCACTTTTGGTAATATAAAACTTTGATCGTGAAGCTAAAGCCTATGACATATAAAATGTTAAGGGTATTTGATAGATTTTCTCATAGACCCGTTAAGTCGGGGTGGGCAAGTGATTTCGTGGAGTATGTCGGATTGGTTCGAAAGTGGTTTTATTCTAAGCCAGTTATAGGCCAAAAAAGGTACAAATTTTCAAAAAGTGCCAAAATCACGAATTTTTTACTTTTCGATTTTATTATGATTTAGAAAACATGCCGAGAGCGCAAAGTATGTTCACTAAAAATTAGACTCGAAACAACTGCGTTTCAACTATGTTTCAGGACGGTCAAATTCAACTATATTCGACTCACGTTTTTGTTTTAGATGGGGGTTAACTGTACGAAGGAGTATAATTTTGGACATTCTGAAAACAGATTCGGAACCGCAAAAAAAAACTCTATCAGACTAGCTAACCCTCGTTAACAGATCACTTTAATCCTCAAGAGGGGGAGGGCGCATCGGATAGGCGTGTGAAAGTTAATACCATGCTCACTAACAAGGCGAAATTAAGAAAACGGACTGCACGTGAGGCGAACAGGTAAAATTTTCACAAAAAAATGTGGGATCAATTAACACGTATTTATTAATTTGTCCTTTATTTTATTCAATGCAAATTTAAGAGTAAGAACAGAATAAAAAAAAAATTACTTTTTGGTAAGCTTATTGAATATTATGCCCTTTAGTGTTATAATTCTTCCTACCAATGTGGACTATATCAATGTCGTCTAATGTGTGATGAAGGTCTAGTGCGTTGACTTAAACCTTGTTAAAAATGGTACAAATGACTTCTATTAGCTCTAGATTTCTATTGGCTAACTCTCAGTGGCCGAACTAGGATTATAACAATGCATAAAAGGGGACTGAAACTAGACAGTGTCTTTCATCTTTCCCGTTTATATATTTGTCATAACCCAAGAACAGATTCGATAAAAATATTCTAAGCAACATAGATAACTAATAAAGATAATTATCATATAAATAAACAAATACTATTGGCAAAATGGTCGTTAAAAAGGTAGTCCCGTAAAGTCCCTTTCTATCGATTGTTATAATCCTAGTGTTGCGTCTGTGGGTTATCCGGTAGGATGCGATAGCCAAGCGGAGCCATTTGTGCTATTTCTAACAAGGTCAAAGTCAACGTACTAGACTTTATTCGGCCAGTATTTACCATCAAACATTATGGATATATTGGCAGCAAACGGTTTGAAAATATGTCGGTATCTAATGTCATGAGTCCATCCTATTCAAATATAGGCCCATCCGAGCCTCTGGAAAAACGACGGAGAAGAAAGACTACTTTCCTAGCTAGTAAGTTCTGGCATAATGAGTCTGATAACCATTTTTCGGTGGATAGGTTTTTGCCCTACCAAAATATCGAGGTTGATTGTTATCTACCTACCATCATCGTTAATGGACCTGTTGAAGCGCTCAACTTTGCTGTTCCCTCGTTTATTGTGCATTGCAACTAATTGGCATTTTTTCCAAGGGGCATCATGTATTCCGTGCAGATGTTGTTGAACGACTTTCCACTGTCTGACCGTACAGTTTGTTTGGGCTCATAGTGCTATAATGGATAGCATTTTCCCCATTTACAATTTTAATCAAAATATATTTGATCTAATTGGACATAATATTCCACAAGCATTTGAATTTCATTACCAAGTGGGAAACACTATTTTTAGAAAAATATTCAAAGCATTCTCTCATCAATGAGTTTTCCTGAGGTATCCTCCTGAGGTATTATTTTATGCTATTCCTAGTGTTTTGCTGAATAAGCACCAGAGCACCATTTTTTTGTTCTCTTGGTATCTGCTTTAACTTTCCAAATAATTTTTACAGAGTTTTTGTATCTGTTCCATCTTTTTCAACTGGTTACAAAGTTACCTGAATATATCTTGAAAATACTTTAAGACATTTTAAAGTAGTGTACAACTATCAAGTTTCTTAGTTCGGTAACTTGAATACTGAAAAAACTTTCAGAACCTTTCTGTTTACAACGAAAATCATTCTTGGTTTACAAGAATATTTACCACTTTTCATCCCCTTGCACTAGGCCGTTGCTTAGGATTACATGAAAGTTTCGTTTCGAATCCTCTAATTCGTGGCCATTAATGTACTTTAGATTTTCATATCACGACGACAGTTACCCCTCTGTCTTTTAAGCTAATATAATTTCACTTTGAGAATTTGTTATTGTGTTGTTTTTATAGGTGAACGGCTTAGTTTCCCATTTGCCAGATCTGTTGAGCCATTTGGTTCCCTTACATTTCGAAATTATGGCCGGCGGCATTTTAAAATTTGGCTGCGCGCATATGAATGCTACGAAGTTGAATCTGTTCTTATCATTGCTTAACTTGCAGCAGGCTTGAAACCCACTACCGACCAAAGCTTTTTTTTAATTCGACCACGACCGACTACCGACACAAGTGTTTTTTTAATCCGCCCACGACCGACCATTGGCAAAAAAGTTCAGTC
>SCLF01146643.1:0-10413 GCA_004367975.1 Mesochordaeus erythrocephalus
CTTTCACGGAGACGATCCTCTATCGATACATTAACACGTATCGAGACGGTAGAGGTATCAGCTCAAATAAGACATTTGTGCTTGCCCAACACTTGTCTTTTGAATTAAAAATAAAAACTCTTAAATGAGCCAAAAGGGGTTTTTTAATTGGAGAGAAAAAATAGGGTTGGATTTTGTGTGTCTAAGTCTAACCGCTGCGCTATTTAATGGGGTTGGAATTACCTTATGTTAAAAACCAGCATGCTGGTGTACGCGTGTTAAGCCAAGAGTTAACATTGTCCGAGATATCACAGGCTATTACCGCACCCAAACTGGTCGCTTAATTAAGTGGAAAGCCTGTACGTGAAGTTGAGTTCTGGATATAAATATAATTTATCGAGTGGTAGGCAAGTCCGAGTCGGCTCATGAAACTCACCAAGTTTATCAGCTTACGTCGTGCGTGCAAAGATCGGCTCCGAGTCCATGTCGGGCCGATTAACTCAGATCTTAGTTTATATCCGCGAAGATATGAAAATATATATTCATTCTAGTTTTGTCTGTTTCAATAAAAACATGGAAATATTTTACGCCTTTCAATACTCACCATAAATGCTGAATGAGATAACCCGAATATCAGAGAATTTACTCATACACATATGGCTACTAAGTTTTACAAAAAAACTATCGAGAACCTGCCAATAAATGACTGGAAGGCCAGTGGTTTGAATAATGGACTACAAAAAGAACAATTAAGCGGAATCAAAAATAAAATTGTGCTGGATGTTTTGACAAAAAAGCCGGATATATTAGATAATCCAGAAGACTTTCATTATTTTCAAATCCTCGACCCAAGTTCAAAATATTACGAAACAGCGCCCGCAGAATCCGAAAAGTATAACGAAGAAACAATTCAACAATTCTACATTTGGTCAGGAGTTGCGGTTTGGTATAACATGGTATAACAAATGAAGACGTCTTGATTTCAATTGCTCTATCTTACATGGCCAGTTCCGAAGAAGGAAGTTTGATATGCGAAATTTTATCCGAGGCAGATAAGTCTTCGTGGCAATGTTTGGCACCAAGTTCTTCAATTAATGCAGTAACACGTAGTCCCAATTTAATCACTCCGGTAACCGCAGTTCAACCGTTGTCGACACAAATCGGCAAAGATTTTGATCATGACATGAACAAAATGAACAAATGATGCACCTGATGAAAAGTAACCTAATAAAAAATCCAAGGTACACTAGTCGTTTCCGGAAGAATACTTTATTTTCACCGGAAGTTAGAGCAAAGCTATGCGACACGTGTTTTGCCTTCGCACGTGGCTACAAATGTAAACGCCAAATTGCCGTTTCAAACACTCTGGACCAAGCGACAGAGACTTGACGGGGGTTTTGAACAAAGACTGAATATGCGTTCAGATGTCGAAACAACCCCATGTTTTCACTATTCCTCATTAAAAAAAATCTGAAACATGACAAAATTATAGTTCACAACCAACCCATAAAATGCTTAGTAGACACTGGAGCTTTTCGTTCATGCTTAAAATCCGATTTACCTTTCCTGGGAAATTGTAAACTTGAAAAATGTCCTGCCAAATTAATGTGCGAAAATGGCCAAACTGTCGATTCAACCTATTCAGTGACCGTCAGGGTCAAAATTGGAAACAAAAATCACGAGAAAATCAAACGACAAAAATCACGAAATTGTTCCGACGCAATTCTTGGAATGGACATGATATAAAACCTCGAAATAAACGATGGCTCGAATTCTATATTTATATAAATGGTCACCACTGCATTCATTGTGTAGCAGTAGAGTACGATACAAACGTTTTGAAAAGATGAAGTAAGAAGAAATTATAATAAAGCAAAAATTGCTTGGGCTTGAAATACGACATTAGAGCGACAGCTGACCATATATTTGCTTTATGTTAAATCACACTCCAAAAAACTCATTAGATGGGTTAACGTCTTCTGAATGTTACTTTGGTAGAATTCTCTTCAACCCAATTTTTTCGAACAATCCGTGATCTATTGAAAAAACAACCATTCATTTCAGCTGTCTCAGACTACTTGAACAACATTCTGGTTAAGTTAGAAACATTTCACCTCGACCGGCAAACCAAGTTCATACACAATTATAAAATTAATGGGAAAATATCAAAGATGTGGCACGGTCCGTTGAAAATAGTAAGGGTATACTCGCAGTCAAGTTTTATATTGAAATATCCTGTTATAGAAACCGCATATAAAAGAGGTATTAGACAAATCCTTAAACTTGGCCCGGAACTAAGCGATCATTTAATACAATTCCACGACACAGACAAATCTGAGAGTCAAACGAAAAATGCAGAGAATTTGGACGATTTTGTCGCTTTATGTACTGAAGTGCAAACCGGTTGCTAAGTTGCAACATTTCACATACGAAAAGTTTGGATTGGACATAACCGTCGGCAACAAAGACATGCGACTTTATAATGAGCACCAGGGTGGACATTTGACACGAGTTTACGGTAACCGTTGCAAGCAGCAACCACAGGAACTTTTCGGGACACAAATTTGAAAATAACATAGTTTCCAAACAATTTGTTCAAAAGAGTGGCAGGAAAGAATTGACTCTTTCAGTGAGTTTTTTGGAAAGAAAATCTACCGCCGGAGAAATCGTCGTAGGTTAAATATGGTTCTAACTCTTATATTTGCTCACAGTAGCTCTCAGTACCGAAGTATATTTCAAAGTAAAGAAAGTTAAAAGAAGTAGATACACATATAAATGATCTGTGTGCCCAAACCTAGGAAACGCATCAACGATACGCTGTATTTATGGCACTCCAACTTGTGGAAAGCTAGTTTGTAGCTGTTGAAAATGAAATACTTAATATCATCTGCTTTGATGTATCTAATAGTAAATTTTTCCGCCGTAACATTATAAATCGAAAATTCGTCACTTCACAATTTCTATCATCTTATATAACAAACAATTCTGCAGTTAATTTTGCTATAGAAATCAATATGCCACTTGAACCCAATCAATTTAAATATTATAGTTTGGTAACTATTACCAACGTGGGATATTTCTATAAAAGTGAGCATCATAAACTTGTTTTACCACATACAAATATATATCATAATAACAACTACTACGCTGTAAAATATACCCACTATTCAAGATAAATATGTAGTGTTTCAGCATCATATATTGATCCCAGTACTGCCTGTATCTAAGAACTTACAAAAAATGGTACCAAAATTGTAAAGGTAAAAATTATGGCTCAGGGATGAATTTTTGTGATTTTTGTAATGTAACTGGATACGTACGGTGATTAGCGCAGCCAGAGCTACTATCGTTCTAGAAACCAGTAGCATATTAAAGAACAAAAATATTGAAAACAATTCAGTATTTTTTCAGTCTGGCGGGACAATTTTTTGCCAAAATAATGGGGTGGTGTACTCATGTATATTCTCTCCCCGAGTGGATGCTCGGGGAGAGTGGTCAACATTTATAAAATATAAAAAACTTGGTTTCTAGTTTGATAAAGATTCAACTCCTTGAAATGGCACAAAATGATGATCACATTTCCATTGATTCTCACGAAACTAATACTTTATTAATAATTATATCAAGTTTTTCCGCTGACATTTTGTTCACTGTAACCATGGTTTTCGAGCTAAAGTTAAAAACAGTTTGTTCCAAAATATACTCAAAATTCGGAACATTAACTGTCAAAAATTGTGGTATAATAATCCCAACAGACCAAAATTATAAAGTCCGTCAATGAGCCTAACCAAATTTTAGCGTATGAACTTTAATTTGTCGTCTCGTAAAGGACATTGGAACAAAAGTTAAAAAGGTGGATTGCTTGTAATGATCGGATCCGAGTCTATGTCGGACCGATCAACTCAGATCCTAGATTATATCTGCGAAGATGTGAACATATATGTGTATTCTACTTTTGTCTATTTTAATAAAATCATATAATACTATTTTACGCCCTTTTAATCTATGCAATTTCCCACAATACCAATACAAATCAACCATTACATAATATCAAAATCTTTCTCCACTCATCTTTTCCTTAACTGCTCCAAAAATCAGTAAAATATATAAAATGTTATCTTCTGCTAGTCCTATGAAAGTAATTTATTACCCCGCTTAACCAGTGAATACCGTGAGCGAAATTTCCTGTGGATACCGTTTAGGGACAAAATGTCCTCCGCTCTTCTTTTCCATCTCAAGCCAAAAGGGAATAATATTTTCCGTTCTAGGCCAACAGGGATACCCAAAGTTAAAAGGCTTGGAATTGTAGTACATGTTTAATAAAAAATGTTGTTTACAACGTGAGACCGCTATTTTTTTCTTGTAACGACAATAATACAAAGGCAAAATACTGACTAAATTTGGATTGAAATAGAGGTCAGACCGCTGAGGTAATGGCCGTTAAATTGGGCAAATCACTTGGATCTTGACAAAAAGCGAGAAAACGCTTTTTCTCTGCCAGATTAGTTACACCCAACGTTTTGCGCCGGGATTACATTCTAGACATATACGAGATATCAGCCAAACCTGAGTGTATTATTATTTGTAATGAATGGTTTAACGTGAGAAATAAATTTACAAATTAATCTAGGGATGCCCAAAAGTCCCGCCTGTGGCAAATCGGGGTGAAGCTGTTATTAGTAGTGATTTCTCGATTTCATAAGATATTTTATGAATTAAATTTTCGCTATCAACATTCTGAAAAAACGAGAAAATGGACAGGCCAAGTTTTTTTTGAGTCTTAATAAACGTGCCAAATATGTCCAAATACTTGAAAATGGTGGAAAATAATAGGAAAAGCTGAAATAACCATTTAAAATACTTAAAACTTGATAAGGATGCAAATAATGAATATATGAAGATTCACGGAAAAAACGATTTGTAAGCGGCGTTATTATAGACTAAGGGACAACGCTGATAATATATCCAATGAATCCATAAGAAGAAAATGTAGTGTGACGTACAATATAACAGTAGAGGCTGCGAATCAACTAACTCAATTCGAAGATCATTTGGAATCAGAAATACTGAAAAGATCTAAATGTGATAAAGCAACAAAATTTACATCAACTTGATTGGTAGGGTTCTCTACCGAATAATCCAGCATGGATGCTATTGCCTATTTTTTGGGAGTTGGAGAGATTATCCGACTATCTCCACAAAAATGATTATGGCAAAAGATTCGCCTTAATGGTAGTTAACTGTAGAAGCCACGTCGTTCATGACACTCCTCGTAACAATGTGAAATTAATATTTCTTCCACCGCGGTCAACTGGTCTCGGTATTTGCGATTTTGAAGAAAAAGTTTCGATCATGGCTAAGGATTGAAAATCTAAAAAATGCAAATGTGACGGATGAAGAGTCAGCTTTAAAGTCTTCCGATCTATCTAAAGATTTAATTAGCAAACAAATCAACAATAGATTTAAATAAATGGGAATTCAGAAATTCAAGTCTTTAGAGCATGAATCTCCCGACCCAACTGGCGAATAAATATCAACCGAACTGAATTTGCGTGCAAATGACTTATATGATATAAGTTATATCAGTAAAGATTATTTTCTTAGAACAAGAAGACGCGAAAAAACGTGGGAAAACGAAGTTGCATACAAACCAACACTGAACCAAGTTTCCAAGGAAAGAAAAGAACACAGACTACAATCACAAAGTTTTTTGTCAAAAAATAGACTACACTTTACTTCTAAGTAATAAAAAATAAATGGCATCTCCCATTATGAAGACACATAGTGTCGGGCATAAATAGATCTTACTCCTCAATGTTTGTCATAATAAACTTGTAAATCAATTATATTTTTAATAGTGATCAATAGAATTAAATACACTAGAAATCGATTTTAATCTTAGTGATACAGATATATCAATTGAGAACTGTAATGATCCAGACAGTATTGAACTTGACACCTAATATTGGGTGTACAATTTGAACATGTAACGGAAGAAAGTTGGCGGCAGAACCAAAAAGTTCCGCCCAACAAAATGCAGAAGCATATGACCTAGTTTACGGAAATACTATATTTCCGATAGTTATGAATACGAAGTGCCAATACCAACTGGCCATATGAACTGCCAATAGTACTGCAAATACGAATACACGCAGGCTCTTCGTCGCTCTCTGTTTATCTCTGTCTTTATCTCTGTTTCTCTCTCTCTCTCTTTATCGCTCTCCCTATCTATCCATCTCTCTTTCTATCTCTCCATCTCTCTTTCTCTCTCTCTCTATCCCTCTCTTCTCCGACAGCGTGTATTTTTACCGTGGAGAGAATTGCACATAAATTGTGTCCCGATGTAGATAGATTTCATTTTTGCGTGATTTGCAGATGCCTGATCAATGTATGGACAACATTTGAGCTTAGAATAGTTACTGGGTTAGATAGATAATTACAGATAAACGAATGTCAATTATATTTTACGCTAATTTGACCCTTCCAGAAGACAAATCTTGAACTTAAATAGATATAAGTGTATTTATGACTCGTTAATTAATAGTAATATATCTTTATTTACTACAGTCCCTAATCATAAATCGGGATACCCTAAATCGGGACAATTTTTCCCATTTTGAAATTTTTGGAAAAAATACACAAAATGCATATATTTTTCTTATCTTGAAATAAGGGATGGGAAAGCATCTTACCTTAAATGAGAGAAATTCAACACAATGTTCACGTCAACATCGTGTTTTTCTTCGCTTTGGAATCGAAGAGCTGATCACATAAAAACTGACCTCAAAAATCTGAAGAAAAAATCGCAAAGAACCAGAGTACTTGAACCACCTCAGGTTAAATTCGAGGACGTTAAAAAATAGCTGAAATTATGGTGAGCTTGGAACCGGAATTCGGTCAAACGTTTTGGGATATTGTGGGACTTTTGTCTCAATCGGGACAAACCATAAATCGTGACAAAAATTTGGCCTGTTTTCTGGGAAAATATGCACAAATCGGGACAAAACGCATGAATCCTTTGTGTCCCGATTTATAAGAATGGACTGTATAAAGTTTTCGTCTTACTAAACATCATCAGTAGCTGAATAAGAAATATGTTAAAAAATGCAGAATATATATACATATGAAAGGTTTAATTTAGACATATCATATAAATACAAATTCAGGTCCATTTCGGGTCTGGTTGATGCTAAATACTGCTCTTCCAACCAGGTCAGACACATTTACTTGGTCGGTTACGCCCTCATAAATAAATCCGTTTCCAAATGAACTAATATTAAATACGGGTCTGGTTGATGCTAAACACTGCTGTTCCAATCAGGTCAGATTCATTTACTCGGTCGGTCGGTTTTTTGACATATTTAAAAAAATATGTTTAGTAATGAAATTGGATATTATAAAAATCAAATATAGTAATATATTATAGTAAAATAATATTTCTATGGAATACTTGTTCATTTAATTTAGGTTTCGATAGTTTTACTAATAGGGCTTCAATTAAACGCATATACAATTTGTTATGTCCTTGTTTTCTATTATAGTTTTTTTTATTTTCGTAATACAATTTGATTGTAGTTAATAAGTCTCCAACTAAAATTTATATTATATAATGGGATTATACTTTTAAGTATTTGTTTATATTAGTTTCAATTTTGGTACATTTAAGCAATCTGAAATTACTACAAATTCGTTAATTCCTTTTTTCGAATTCTTTTTTATTATTATTTTCGAAAGGATAGTTGTCTTTTTGAAATTTTAGTTTTTCATTATTAAGGGTTTTATCAGGGGTTTTATCAGGGCTTTTATCAAGATCTATTCTATTACTGCAAGTATTATTTTCACGGTGTATTTACTAATACCCGAAATGGAACTGTAATTTTTATTTATATGTTATTTACTAAATTAAACCTCGCAAGTAATCCTCGCAAAGCATCCTCGCAAGTAAATTGAGACCATTAATTGGTCCTCTTCTTCGTGCCAGACT
This sequence comes from Mesochordaeus erythrocephalus, assembly GCA_004367975.1. Classification (NCBI taxonomy): domain Eukaryota; kingdom Metazoa; phylum Chordata; class Appendicularia; order Copelata; family Oikopleuridae; genus Mesochordaeus; species Mesochordaeus erythrocephalus. The sequence goes on from SCLF01146643.1 coordinate 7,964, forward strand.
TCCCCTCACCCACTGTAGTCTGCAATAGTATTCGCTAATAATTTAATTTTCGGGTTTAAGAATTTATAGCCTATTTTTAATTTGCATGCAATAAACATTTTTATTTATTTATTTAATTCACAGTTTTGGAAAAGCTGCCTAATGTTCTGGTGCCTACTCCTGTCTAAATATTGACTAAAAAGTTTCGAATTTTGTATTTTTAGGTCACATTCATGGCCATGGGTTAACCTAAAATATTCGAAAGAAAATCCTAGGCGGAAATGGTGCTCGATCATTTCTTATTTAAAACAGCTGTCTTAAACCGTAAAAGGGTGATTTTTTTAATTAGTCCTAAGAAGCACGAGGTAATTCATTTTTGGGGGTACTTTTATATTAAAGAGCTTCTCGTGCAACAATTTGGTGTGATCCGGATTTAAAATAATCAGTTTCCGGTATTTAGCTCTTAATGCAGGTCCGTTTTTACAAATTTCTACCATACACAGCCTTCTTTCGTAATTAGTGTAAAATCTTAGTGTTTGATAGGGTTTTTGACGCAGTCTTATTACCTTATTGAAGCAGTAAAACGTCAATAATAAGGCAACCTTAACAGGACATTATTATTCATTAACTCTTTTCATTATATTTCATTAGGTAGTGCCACATTAACCAGCCTACCAACCTGCCTCATTTGAGTCAAATAGTCTGTATTCAAAGTGATACTTTTACCTATAAATGCCATTTTCTCAGCCGTACATGGATTTTTTAGTTAAAAAGAAACTATTCCATGGAATTTTTGTTCTCTACCGAATTAGTTAAAAAAATAATTACCTTTAGCACCATTAAGTAGTTCCTCTCCGAAACAATTTAAACTTATGCGATGTTTCATTATGTGCAGTAATTTTGCGCAGTATTTTTAATAAAATATCTAGCGTTCGATAGCTAAAGGTTTATTCTTTCCATATACATTTAGTTTGGCGATTAGTCTTCTAGAGGTGTCCCATTTGTTGACCACGTAATTGACTTGCACAGCATGACGTGATTGTCTGTAATTATCTAGCTAACCTAGTGATTTCTCTAAGTAGAAAATGTGTCTACACTTAGGTCATGTATCTGTTCATCATATGAAAGCAACAAAAAATAATTTATCTCTCTTCGAACACATTTTACGAAGTAAAGTCATCAGAATAAGAAATTACAGGGCGCGCTTAAAGAAAACTGGGATACTTAGAGTCTGCACGAATTCTGCGCTTTTAGAAAACTAATCTCCAAATCAAATAGATATATGGTAAGACAGAACACTTAACTATCTAAAGCTAAGGGTTTAATTAAAAATACTAAGTCGTTCTCGAGATAGAAGCGAAAGTGCTCTAGCACGCGAAGGAAATAAATAGAGCAAATACTCAGTTTTCGGGCTAGTACACTATTTAAAGTTGCAAAAAGTTATTAGTTTTTCATGAATTCGGTAGACAGCCAAAATTCCAAGGTACAATGTTTTTTAAGTAACAAAAATAATTTACGGCCGCTAAAATGGCATGTAAAAATGGCATTCATTTCGACAACACTTAGTTTGGATTACGTAAATCGGATTCTTATTGACCATAAATAACAGACCTTTTGATAGAGAAAATTTACAAAACGGGTTGCTAATTTGAAGAGTAAAATTAGAAGCTAGAAGGTTGTGGGTCAGATTCTAATTGTGCCTAGCCCTAACCCGAGAGCTAAACCTGATCTCTTTGTTTTTGTCACAAATAGTGGGCATTTTGGTTTCAGAAAATTATCGATTTCGCAAAACAAATATTTTGAATAGTTGTCATTTTTGTATGGTCCAATCGATGAATATTGATCTGTGGTAGACTTCTGTCATCAATCAGTGATACATGAATGAGGGTATCAGAGGTACATGAATGAACATGCATTCATCAGCTTATTTCTTCACAACCTTAAAAGACTAGACGCGTTTATTTGGATGAGGTCCTTAATATACTCACCGTCGCTGGACAAACCAGTGAGACGAAGACATCTGTTATGCTAAGAATGGCTTGCGATGAATGGAGTGGTCTATCTGCAATGGAAATAGCATCAAAAAGTCACCATCTTAGGGTGTTTGAACATGTTCAAGCCTGGGGTCGGCAGCGCCCTGAAATGATCGACGATACGTTTGACGTTCAGAATCCATGTTCACCACCTACGTTATAAAGATTAACAGTCACACATCGAGCAGGCAGTTTTGTGCCAATTTGGCATAAAACTTCGATTTTCAAGCACTAGACCGTATGCTGCGCCAGATTTACCCCCCCCCTGACCCCGGGTCAAAAAATTTCGGCGTATCTTTTGATCACTTCCAAAATTTACTGTCTATTATATTTATGTAATTATTACGATTTTATCCACTAAGTTAGTGCAAAACTATGAATAATAATAGTGCGGAGTTCTAGATCCTCTGCTCAAATCCAATTTGTTTACTTTGGACA
>SCLF01146754.1:0-10412 GCA_004367975.1 Mesochordaeus erythrocephalus
TTTTATTGAAAAATATTCACTACTTTTTCAGTGAAAGGCAAACGAACAACTACCAATCAAACAAAAGTTACCACTCGTTCTCGCGGTCCCATAATCTCGTAATGGGAAGAAAATTTTTTAAATTATTGACAATCAATAAAATCAAGTTTGTGGGAGCCGTAGAACGCCTATTTTGTTTGTCCATTTAACTGTAATCCGGCTGAATATTCGACCAATTTTTCAATGAAAAATTTATAATTCTCAATTTTGAGGTTCGCTTCCGGTAGCTAGGTACCCTAAAATAAGCGCAATAAAATTCTAGGCGAGTATGTTGCTCCATATTTTCCTATACAGAGCTGTCTTAAATTATAAAAAACTGAAGTTTTTAAAGTGTCGTTTCTGAAATCCTAATTTTTTTGAAGTCTTGGTTCTACTAGAGGTTTTATCGGTAAACAATGTGGTATAATCGAATTTTAGTAATCTTGGTGTATATTTGTGATAACAATATACCATATTATAGACCAAAGACTAGTGTAATGTACGTTTTCGCACTAGAGATTTAACTAACTATTATTATTTATAATAATGGACATATCTCCCAGACACCTTTTTTACCGGAATTACCGCCGGAAGTTGATTATTTTGAAACGGGAATAACACCAAATTTTTACGAGTTAAGACAGCTTTGTCTTAGGTAGGAAAACGTTGATTATCATTTCCGCCAAGCACATATTTTAGGCTACCTAACGTACAGAAATTTTGACCGGCAGTTAACCTAAAAATTGAAACTTCGAAATTTTTCGTTGAAAATTGGTCAATATATCGATCGATCAATAGTTAAGTTGAGACCGAAATATGGACCTTATCTATTCAGCAGAAACCTTGATTTATCGATTCCCAATAAATTGAAAAAATAGTTTTACTTTCTCGCTTCGCACTTTGGCTCTTCCAGATTACCCCAATCCGCGATTGCTATGTCTGTGTATTAAGGTGACATTCACCGTTAACATTTTACTGATATAAATAAATTAATTTAAAAGATGAATTACAAGATGAACCATAGAGAACCATACAGAAAATACAGAGAACACCTGAGTACAGTTGGTGAAGGTCAAGTTCGTTAAGAATCACAATTTAAAATATGTAAAATGCAACATAAGGGAGGTAATTTAGCACTCCGTGGTAATATACATATTCCAGGCAGGCTGACTAGATGTCCCGCATTATGCGGGACGTCCAATCTGTTATAAGTGCTACATTTCAATTCGATGAAATGACTCCGCATGACATACAATTATGATTACTGAATACATATGAAATAAGCTGTAAACTGTTAAAGACGAAAATTTGATTTATCTTCACCTAGTGTTCCCCGAAATATTGATCGTGAACAAAATCAAGTCGGAAAGTATATAAAATGGCTTAGTATTGACTACAAAGTACTGTAAATTCAAGCTGCCTTACTATGCAAGCATTCCGAATGGCGCAAGCAGCTTGATTTTGAATAGACTCCCATGCAAAGTGTATGCTTTGAAGGCATATTCACCCTTCGCGTCTTTGACAACAAATAATATATTCGAATTCTGGAGATTGAATTAATTGGATCAATCTCCGTGAACAAAAAAGCCAAAAAGTTACCTGAGAGATATTTAAATAAAAGTGTGCCGGACAGATATACTAAATGCAAATATTTTTTTTGAATTACAAAATAATAAGTTTTTACGACAAATCATTTACTGAAAATAGTAAAATTAATAATTAAACTAAATCACTAAAGTTCCTTCAAAAATAACCATTTTCAAAAATAATGAACGAAAAAATGTCGACATTAATAGACTCGAAAAAAGCCACTAAATTTTACCATTGCTGGAGACGGTGCCCTACCACGTGTTGATATGTTATATCCAACGCTGAAAAACGCCCTAGGCCATGGCGTAATCAACTTTATTCGGATGCCGCTCGGCAGGACACAATCACTTCCATTCTCGTTGATTAACGCTGGAAACCTGCCAGCGCAGCTCCATATTGATCTGGAGGATCGTATTAACTTCCGGCTGACGCCAGTTGAGGGAAAAGGTGTGAAGATTCTGATAACAAACAATGAGATTCAGTTAACGCATACAGCTCAGGTGAACCTGGAACCAAATCAGGGAGGGTTGATATGAAGCAGTCTAGTAGAATATAACATGGGAGTCTAGTAGAGTATAATATATACAGTGATTATGGTAAAACTGTCTAATCGTAGGCGGAATTTCCGTCTGCCCAATTCGTTTATGGCTCGGCAGGTCCTTGAATTAAGTCACCATTAGTTACCATTAGTATGTTTGCTGGCGCCTATTTATCGTATATTGACGCGCCCTTGGTTCCGTCCACCTAATATCAACGCGCGTATAATTTAGAGGCTCGTAATTGGACTCATCAAATCAGACAATTTTACCATAATCACTGTAGTACGATATATGTCTAGTATTTGCTATATTTAACCTCTCGATAAATATTGACAATACTGACAACTAACTGGTTTATACCGATTTGAATATTTGAAATCCATTAAAACCAGTGTTTTTGGACTAAAACTACTATTGTGGTGAACTCCAAAGAGATATCTTGAAAATAAAAATACCATTAGATCGACAATAGCATAGTATTTATTCGTGCGAAATTTCAAAACAATGCAATGTGTGCTTTTCCAAAAAATATCAAACGAACATAACGAGGTCAGTTCGCGGATAGAGTAAGTTTGGACGAGACCAGCATGAATAATGTATAGGGGTGGAGCAAACGGATCGGTAGATATAAACATTGGAGCCGAATTTCGCAGTACTATTTAGTTATATAATAAACATGGCGGTTAACGAGAAATATCGTTTTAACGGGGTTGTTTCGAGTCGAATTTTTAGTGAGCATACCTTGCGATCTTGGAATGTTTTCTCAACCATAATAAAATCGGAAAGTGAAAATTTTGTCATTTTGTCACTTTTTGAACATTTGTACCTTTTTATGTCCAGTTTTTGGCCTATAACGGGTCACGTGTTAAGAATTCGGGGTCCGTCTTCTGAGAAGAATTGAACCTTGAGTCCATGACGCCTTGAATAATCCCACTTTCGAGCCAATTCGACATACTTCACGAAATGACAGTTTTGACTTAAAGTCTATGGGAAAATCTATCAAATACCCTTAAAATTTGGTATGTTATAGAGTTTGGAAAAGTGCATACAATTGATTCTTCTCAAGTTACGGTAATTTAAGGCTTCACAATAGGGGTTCACAATAGACCCACTAAGTCTGGTTAATCGATCAGTTGCGGACTGGACCCCCGGTGGGGAGGGGCCGATTTTGACACATGTGTAATAATACATGTACTGTATGTATGACTTTGATATACATGCTAGTATACATTTACTATTATATAACTAAATGGAATTGCGGTAATTCTATCTGCGAACTGATCTCGTCATGTTCGTTTACTATTTTCTGGGTACAATACATTGCATTGTTTTGAAATTTCGCACGAATCAAATCTATGCCATGGTCCATCTAATACAGTTTAGTTATAGGACGTTACTTTCCATTATTTGTTTTAATTCATTCAACCCGTTGGAACAGGAAGCCCACATGATGATAACGTTTAAGTCTACGCAAGTGGGCACTTTTAATTCCAGCATTTCGATCACCGTGCTGGACAATGAATTCGAAAACATTCGATGCCAGCTGATGGCCGAGTGCTACAAGGATACTGTATGCCTAACGAACCTGCCAACACTTCCAGTTGAGTTACAAGGCTCTTCTCTCGAAAGTCTCGTCTGGTTTGGTGATTTGGCGATTAATGACGAACATTACAAGTCATTGACTATTCAAAATCAAGACGAAGCGAAATCAATAAAGTTCACATGGCCCGAGACCGCATTTGCAACATTTTCACCCAAAATCGGTCATCTCCATCCAGGTATATTAAACCAGAAGTTGTTCACAGATCGGAAATGTACCGGCCAAAAACCGGAAGACGATATTTACGTTTTACAATACACTGCAGGGGCAGCTTATTTATTTTTTTATAATAGTTAAATATTAATCAATTTAACACCTTGATGAAAAGCTGCCACGATGTGACTTTTTGAGCACAATAGTGACCAGGATTTTTGACGTTGATCCCCAGAAGTTAGAAATTTTAATTGACCAGAAAAAATTTCGCAATTATTTGAGCGATGTAAAAACATTTCGCAGTTTTTCTCTTATTAAATTTCATGTAGGTGATTAATTCCAGCTTCAGTGTCCGATTTCACGTAGAATGAGAACACATTCGGGAAACTATGAAAGATACTGGAGAAATTAAAATTACGAAAAATTGAATCCGCTAGATTACGTCACGGTGCTTGGTGATCCAATTAACCGAAATTCGGGGGGAATAAGATAAAAAAGGACCCTGAGGAAAGGTACTTGATCGAGGTGTCCCTCTTGGACACCATATCCAGGAGTACGAAAACGGGTGAAGTTTTCGGGAAAAATAAGGGATGGGGTGTTTTCGGGACTTAACCGAAAAATAGAGAATACGGGAACGAAACATACGAATGAGGTAAAAAATAGTTGGAATAGAGAGTCACGGAGAGCTCGGAAATCGTAATAGGGAATATCGAGCATAGTGTGAAAAATTGGTGAACAAAAAGCGTTGACTTATGGGCGTACGAGAGTAGTGTAAGGCCTTGTAAGGACATGGACGAATATAGAGGAAAAGAAGAAAATAGGAAGAATGGGGAAAAAGATGAGGGCAGGGGTAACGTTAAGAGAAAACATAACGGCAGTAGGATTCGGGCCCTGGAACATCACACATGTACAGGACCCCATATCCACTAATACCTCAAATAAAAAAAGCAAATGGAGATTATCGGTTAGTCATTAATTATAGTACAGTAAACGAAGTAATCCATACAGATCAAGACCCACTGCTTAGAATCAACGAATTAATTGTAAACTTAAAAGATTCACAAATGTTCAGCTGCATCGATCTATGAGCTGGTTTTCACCAAATACCGATCGAAGTTCTAACCTGCGGAAATGAACTGGGACAATTTAGGTTCACCAGAATGCCAATGGGAACCAAAAATACGCCAGGTCACACTTCCAAAAATATATGGACTTTGCTTTCCAGGAAGACTAAAGAAATAATCAGCCACTCAACACTTAACCTTAAAATCCCAGACGAATTTGTACTGAAAAGCGATGCCTCGAAAAAGCAATGGGCGCCATATTATACAGCCGCATGAAAAAGTAAGAAGAAAGAAAGAATAACTAAAATGAAAAAAATATGAGGGCGCTAGAGACCCATTGACATTCTCCTGAGTTCCTGAGAGCGGTGGACTTTATCTTCAAAATGTTCTCAGATAGTCATGAGGGGCTGCATATACGTGAAAAGGAGCTATTAGCATTTAAAAATGCCCTTATTAAATGGAGAATCTTTTTATTAGGTTTTTATTTGGTGGACGGACTCGAATGGGCTCCTCTACACAAAAAAGCTCTCAGCCCAAAAATCAAAAAATTCTAAACATTTAGCAGCACTGGGAGAATTTAATTAAACAATAAAAACTAAGAAATCAGAAGAAATGACTGTTTCTGGTCTTTTAAGTAGAAAGGAAAACACCGGAAAAATATACACGCATATGGAAGAAGGAAACGGAAATGGGAAAGTAGTCGAAACAAAGAAGCAAATGGCCGAACTTTTTTCAACCAAAAATATTAGCGTATTACATATAGATGCAGAAAACCAGTTAATAATCATTTATATGAAGTAATATCTGAAGAATTAAAAAAAGAAGTCATGGAAACTTACCATGACGAATTGGACCATCCGGGATAGGAACCAAACCTACGACCCAGCACGGTGCCACTGGGCGGATCGGAAACTCCGACTGCACCCTAGAAGCTCCTGGCATTAGATCTGATACGACCACTACCGCTAACAGATGGGGGCATAACTACGCCTTTGTAGGGATAGATCAATTTAAAAAAAAGGTGGAAACAATAATCTCAGATAACGGTACTGAATTTGTAAGAAAATTTGGCAAGTATTTAGAGAAAAAGGGATGAAGCACAACCACTCGAGTCCCTATAACTCCCAGGCAAATGGCCTGGAAGAGAGAGCAAACCAGATCCTCAAAAATGAGCTACTTCCAAACTCTATATGAACCGGGTGGGTTATACCCATTTCAACTTGAAGTCGGGCTGAGAGGGAGAATATATATCACCCTTTTTTGTTCAAAAACCAAAAAAGAAGAAATATGGAAGAAACACAGAAAGAAAAAGAAGAAAGAATAGAACGCTTTTCAAGAGAAAATTTTCAGCCATTCGAAGAAGGCGAAAATGTGCTTATAAGGGACCGAGTAGGTCCCTTCAGATTTAAAGGACCAAATTGGACTGAAAAATATAGCGAAAAATTATCGCCGTGTATAAGATGCTTTATAAAATATACGTCCACAAAGCATAAAACATACAAGCTGAATGATTATAAATAATTTAAAAACAAAAGTAAAACTTGCGTCAAATAATAACCGACTAAATTATAAAACCGCGCAATAAAAATATAAAGACGTAAACGTCCGATAATTTTCATCCAATCATGCTTCATCCAAACAATGCATCAGTTGTCATTTCGCGAAGAAATAATCCAGAGCAATTAGTTGAAAGCGACATGGCCGTCGCCGAGAAACGCAAATTTTTATAGTTCATTAATTAGCTACTAATAAACCTTCAAAATTTGAGTTAAAATCGAAAGGCTAACATTTGCGTTAATTAGGCCAAAATTAAGAATTACGCTGTGTTATTATTTTGATTTGACATTATGGTGGGTTGATATAGGAAAACGGTCGCCCTATACATATAATATAGATAAAATAAATGCCTCTACGTATTTAAATTTAATATTAAGAAATCATATAAATATAATATTAGCGACATAAAATATAATTTGTTGTTTGATTAACTACTTATAAATTTAAGTTCAAATGTTTCCATAATTACAGCGTTAATTAGCATTAGGTATACCAGTTTATGCTAAATATTATAACCATCCGTAAATCTAGGACTTATTTCTTTAGTTCTCATAAATTAATCTACTTACGTGAACAAGCGAATCGACCTATCAAGAGATCAACTCACACCTTCACCTGTATAAATCTAGAGTTTTATCAGATCTGTATTATAATTTCTTCAGTTCGAATTTATAAAAACAAATATATATATATACTGATCAGTATGCTGATATACTGATATGTAATAATAATCGCAATGACTTTTATAAAAATACAGAAAAACAATTATCCATCTGCACATTATCAATTACTGTCACAATCGCATTCGTCGACCCACTTCAAGAAGATCTCGTCATCGCTAAGGCACCTCATCAACTAATCAATTACCAATCAAGTGCAATAATCAAATTATTAAAGATAGCGGCGAACGACAGGCAGTCAACAGATAAAACTATCCTACCATTTCACGATTCCCCAAAACACGCTAAATCATCAAATCTACACCTTTCATTTCTGTTGCATATAATAACATAGTACGGTATCAACCAAGGGAGGGAACGAAGACGATAATGTTCTAGGATAGCCAAGTAACCCAGGGTACCCAGAACCTCGGAGGGGAGAGGATGATGTAGCACCTCGGTTAAATTTAGCAGACAATGGTTAAGTGCGACCTTCCTGATGTAATGATAGCGCAGGAAATTCGTATAAATCAAAACCAATACAAAAGCATCCTGCAGGCCAAAAACATCGACAAAAAAGGCTAAAACCCCTGAAGGCGTTTAACTAAAAAGACGTCGACACGCCCCAAAAGCCTCACCACTCTGTATCACCCTTTCCATCCAGCATTCAAGACTTGGAGGCACCCATCAATAAAAAATAATTATTTTGTATGTAATGAAAATCATATTTAAAATAAAATATATAAAACAAAAACCCGAGAGTAATTTCCCGTAGCCAGAGATACCGCAGTTCAGAGACGCCAACCTTGCCTCAGCCTTGACGCACCGCTACGGTGTCATCTCATTAACACACCAAAAGGACACTTATAAACTTAAATGCACATGCTTACGTCACTATTTCACCTGCCTAAGTCGAAAACAACATCCTATTGGTTGGCCAATGAGGTGACACCATAGAGCCGACTAAGGGAAAGTATATAAACAGACTATAACGTAAAACACTATTCATGCGACTTAGAATCGTAGGCATTAAAAAAAGGTAATGATATAGACATATGGATACAGTGGGGGACATCCTTAATCAAAATATCACGTGTGTTTAAGGCTGAAGTCATTGGGAAATACTCGTAATTTTGTGTATAATTTATTCGCACAGTAAGGTGAAAATTATATAACCTGGAGCTTTGGAGTTAAAAAGACCATATAATTTTAAGAATTTTTTAGTGATAAACATCACCATGATTATATATAACTAATATAATATTTATGTACCTTTTTCGCAACAAATTCGTCAAAATAAAGCTTTGATCTTAGTTCTTGGTTTCGCCTTTTAATAACCGCAAAGCCATCAATCTTGATTTGACAGCACGTTGTACATTTGACATGTATATTTGTTAAGATAACTTGATTTCACACTTAATTTTAAGCCATTAATTATTGTCTTAATTAATAATTGAATAATTAGTTCATGAATAATGTACTAAGGAAATCACAGCGTGAAACATTCTAACTTCAAACGTACCAAATCACACGCCGTGATCGATCATTTAACGCATTCCGTGAAAGGTGGCATTTTTTCAAGTTACGTAAAATTTATGCAGGTAGACCAAGTTCATTTCCAGTCATCTTCCTAGACTCGAAAATTGTCGACCAAGTGCGTGATAATAGAATATCCGAAAATTTTATATTACGTAAGTCTGAGGCAATTTTTTTTTCTAAAAAGTCGCGTTGCCAAAAGTATCATAAGGGGAGTGTTGAGGGGTGAAAATCGGCCCGGAAATCAATTCTTTCGGCCGATTAACAGCGTGTGTTACCGGTTTCCTATTAGACGCCACAATCACCAAGCATTTCTCCTCACGGCAGTTTATATTTGCCCCGGCAACAGATAATTTAATCTGTTCTAATCATGAATTTTTTTCTGACTTGAATAGGGTCTAAACGTCGTTGAAACAGAGTGTATTAATTTTTGATTAAAAAAACGGAGAAAAATTGAAAAGACAATTTCAAAAATATCGCACATGACCCGGCATATATCGCAATAGTCAGATAATACCACGTATTTAGTGGCACCCCCCCTATCCACGGGTAATAGAATACTCGACTACGTAGTATATTTTTAGTAGTAAATGCTCAACCAGTGAAGTCTAGTAAATTGATATTCTACTAGATACAAATTTCGCAAATGGCTGCGATTGGCTCTCTATTTCCTCTCTATTAACTGCCGGAAACTGTTAATAAATATGAAGCTGTATAAAAGGATGAATAAATATTCATTAATATTTTAATTATTCCTTGTGATATCCAAACGATATTGACGTGATAATATGGATTTGTCTGTCTCACTGTCTAGTGTCAGCCCCCTTGTATGCATTGTTATAATCCTAGCTTGGCCTCTGGGAGCTAGTAGAATGTCAATTTACTAGACTTCATTTGTTGAGCATTTACTTCTAGCAATGTTTAGTTACACGACCTTTAATTGATATAATATCTATTGTAATATCTAATATAAATACAGTATGTTTCTGATATAAATACAGTCTGTTTCTTTAAAATGTGTTTCAAAATGTAGTATCGATTTGAACAATTATGTCAATAAAATGTCTATTTTGAGACAAATAACTCAAGATACTTAATAATATGACATTAGATTAGAACGAATGGCCTTTTTAATAATAATTTAGTAAATAATGAATTTAAATCCAACCAAAATCTGTTTTGTTGCCGGAATTGCGTTTCTATCAACTTATGCGTAGACTTATCGCATGGCGAACGTGGAGATGCGTGTCTACAGACGCATATTTTATAATTACCAAATTTAACTAGATATAATTGTTATATATTCAACAGCTTGTTAAAAATTTCAGCTGTTTACAGTCGTAACGAGTTAATTCTAGTCATCGCTGACCATTTCGGCTGAAAACTATGGAATCATCATTGCATCTGTATTATTTGGCCGTGTTAATTTTAGATTAATTAACCCGTAAACTGCAGGAATAGACTACGCCATACGTTGCAATCTGTGCCGCTCGACACAATGTCGTGAAACTCATAATTTCAGTTCTAGATTCCAATTTTTGTCTTGTTGATTTCCGATATATTTACTAAGATTTAAGCTGTTTTCGGTCAAATTAGGTCATTCTTGTCCTTATAGAGTATACTAACTGCGGTATTATATCTAATTATCGGCTTATTTGCAATATCCGCCTACGCACTCTATTATTATTTCGTATAA
>SCLF01146865.1:0-10412 GCA_004367975.1 Mesochordaeus erythrocephalus
AATTTTGTTTTCAAAATCTAAGGTAATAGTATGCAGTACGAAATTTTTAAGTCTACAGATCTGTATCGGATGTGGCTGACGATTTTGCGTTTTTATGTAACGAATCAAGCGTTTTGCCTGTCTTGGCCCATTTGAGCTATTACTGAAAATGTAGTGTGCCTTGAATCGTCTCCATTCTTTCAACCTCTGTGATTTAAGCTTAATTATTCAAATTAAGTATTTTTATCGTCTGTTTTATCTCTTCACTGCCAATAGTCCAAACTTTGACTTTGTTTGTACCTTTCGCCGTGGTAGACTTACTTCGTCGGTGTTGGGAATTTTTGTCTTTATTATAGGCTTTCTCTACTTGTCTCGATGAGTTGCTTTGTGGGCCTCGATAATTACCACGTCCAGAACCTCTTCTGTATCCCCCTCTAAATGAGCTTCCTCTATAAGATCCTCTGTAATTTGCCGTTCGTTTGTATGGATTCAAACCTCCAGTCCTTTTAAACGACCTCCTCTTTGCCGAAGATTTAGGTACATAAGGAGGCTTTTCCGCTTTGTTGAGCAAAAGTTGGCATTTTTCTGTGTAAGTTCTCCCAACTTTTAACAACCATTCATCTCCTTGGGCTTCTTGTGGATGTATCTCAGTCAATATGTTTCTCAAGGTTGAAGACGCTGACTCCTTCATTCGTACTAGATGCTTTGAACTTTCGACTGTTGCCTCTGATATTAACATGTGAGCCGTGTTCAACACCCGATTTGCCAAAAATGTATGCCCGTGTGTATTTCACCGATTTTTCCATATCTGCCATTGTTGCTCTTACGAACGTATGGTACACATTAAAGTTATCTGGGAAACTTTTAGCATATTGGCCTAGTAATGCCGTTAACTTATCATGATTTGCATATTCTTGATCTCTATTAGCATTTTATGAAGCTCCAAATATAATACCCGATAATTTTCCCGTTCGGTAGTATGGTGTCCAAGTAAGCTGATGCTGATACCCACTTCTAATTGGAAATTGTCCCTCTATTTTGATGGTCAGTTTGTCTTTTTGGTACGCCATTTTCATCGGTTTATCTTTTTTCCAGATTTGACAACACATTCAGGGTCTTTTTGCTCGCTTTGGTTTGTCTATCATACAGATCTTGACTGGGTATCTTCATGATCTTCTGATCATGCACATTCTGTGGTTAATTCTTTCTGTCTATCATTTTGACTAATCTAACACATTCTAATTCCGCCAGCTGCAAGGCATTCTTAGTTCTATCTCTGTCGTTTTCCATCAGCTCATTGAGACTGTTACCCTTTTCCTCTAGATGATCTTCAAGACCAATCTCTTACTGAGTACATCGTATTTTACGTTTACCTCTTTGGTAACGTTTCCAGCCCACTGAAAAAAGATTTTGATGAACGCCGTGGAAATACACTGAAAAAAGAGAAAAACTTGTCAGGAACGCTTCCAGCCCACTGAAAATTGTTTTTTTTTTGAGGAATGCCGTGGCGATACACTGAAAGGGAGAAAGTTGTCCAACACGCTTCCATCCCACTGAAAAAAAATTGTTGATGAACGCCGTGGAAATACACTGAAAAAAGAGAAAAAGTTGTCAAACACGCTTCCGGCCCACTGAGCAAACCATGCTAAATAGAAATTCACCAGACAACACCAATTTTATGCTACGAATCTGGTATAATGCTGCGTGCAAGAAATATTCACCGACACCGAAGATATGGGGGAAACATATGGAAAATGCGCAAGATCGAGTTTAACAGAATGAAAGAAAAATGTGCGATATTGGACATCAGGTTCGGCAGCTATACTGAAAAATGCTGTTTTTGGACCCTGGTACCACTTTTTTTTCTTAAAAATAAAAAAAAAACAAATTTGTGAAAGTTGTGTAAATGGGACGTTGGCATGCGTATTGGGTGGAGGTGTGTGTGAAACGATTTTTCCACACTCGGTTGCTTGAAAAAATTCACTCGGTAGTGCCACGCGTGTCCGAAGTACAAATGTTGGTATTTGCCGTATTTGCTCGATGTGTGTGTTCCTACCCGGTGTGGGTTCCTACATGGAGTGGTCTTGGCTTGGAGATAGGGTTGAAGTATGCATTGCTTGCTACTACGCGTGGATGACTCGCTGAGAATGTATTGATTTTTGCTAGGTGGAATGCAGAGGTGGAATGCAGATTTTGCTCCGAATCAATGAATCTTTAAGTACTTTTTCCTAGAGGTTGCGCGGGATTTGCGAAAATTTAGAGGTCACAAAAGTCGCTATGTAAGTAGCGCTGGCCTTGTCTCTCCCATTTCATCGGTACTCACGTGCGGCTGTTTGCGGATTGAAAAAAACCTATTGAAAAACTGATGGCAGAAGTTTATGCTAGCTTGCTCTTGGTAACGGAATGCAAGTTTAACCGGTGAACACGAATTTGGTTGATATGGATTTCGCTGTTCCAACTCACTATTTGGTGAGTGAGTTGGTGAATGGCGGTTTGAAATGGAATCGGTTGATATAGATTGTAGGCGTGGGTCAACTGCGATTTGATGGCAAATTTAATGCATTAGTTGAGATAGATTCCGCTGTTCTGACTCACTATTGGTAAGTGAGTTGATGAATGGCGGTTTGAATTGGAATCGGTTGAGATAGATGCTGTTAACGAACGCTGCGCACGAGCGTTAAAATCGCAGATTTTGGCACGTTGAACCCTTAGGAAAGAATAGATGTAAGAAGAAGGAGAGACTTAAAGGGAGGTCAATCGAAACAGAAAAAAATGAAAGGGAGGTCAAAACAGAAAAGTCGGAAATCGAAGCATCTACGAGAGTTCTAACCTCGTAGGTGGGCTGAAAGCAATTGGAGACCCCCGAGGCTAATGGCTGATTGGCTGCAATGGTTCGAACGATAGCCTAAGGGGGCAAGCAAGAAAGAGCAGTGTAGACCTATCAACTTCTTACTAAGTTTTTTCTACTAAGACTACGAGTCTTACCCCTAAGACTACCAGTCTTGCCCCGAAGACTATTAGTCTTAGTCAACTTTATAATAATTTTGTATGGTTAGACTAAATAGCTTTTCTATTACGACTACAGTCTTACCCCTTAGACTACCAGTCTTATTTTTTTATTTCATACTAACTAATATTACTATTAAGACTACCGTCCTTACCCCTAAGAGTACCAGTTTTACCGCTAAGAATAATATTTTTGGTCAAACTCTATAATTTTTAGTTCAATTCTTGTTTCATTTCGTTTTTAATTTATTTTTCATAATTTCTCCTGTTTTCAACATAATCATTTTACATAATGTGAGTAACAGTTTCTATAATAGTGTTGAACAATACACTGTATATATTAACCTTGTCATAATTGCTTCATTTTGGATTTTAATTTAGTTTTATAACTTGACTTGTATATTCCATTGTATAATATTTTCTGTATTGTTTGATTTCGGAGTTGTTTTGCCCTCCTGTTCAGCGATTCCGAAACGTGTCTTAATAGAATTTTAATTATACCTTGAACTGATAATTTCCCTTGTCTTCTTGGCACATTTGTGCTGAGCTTTTTTTTTGATTGTGGTTTTGTATTAAAGTATCCGCAAAGTTTCGTTTCACCTATCACATGTTTTTCCTCAGACGTGATCATTGTTAATGATGGCATGCCCTAAAATTTTCCTTTTTTATGTGTACTGTTGCCTGTGTAATTTTCATTGCTGCTGCGAGTGCCATAGGCTACTCCGCATGTGTGCTAAGACTTTAGCTAGGATGTTTTTAGTGGGAAAACTTAAACCATCTCTCCCTGTAACTCTTCATCTGTGGTTGCGAAGAAATCGTTTGCCTATGCCTGATCACTTTGATGCCATGAAATAAACTTTGTGCATTTAGTGTTTTCCTTTGTCGCCATTGCGTCTATCTTAAATATCAAGTTTAAGTCTTTCTGCCAATTGGTCTGGAATAAATATGAAATTCAATATTTGAGTCATGCGCAAATTCAAATTTTTTCGTCATTATCTCATTTAGTTGTCTATTTGGACTTCCTAAATTCTTAAATGAATAAATCACGCTTTGATTATCGCATAATATAGCTATTTTCTTTCCTTGTTTTCAGTTCTTTCATTGCCACCATGATGGTGAAGCTTCTTTGTAATGTATTGCTCCGCCTTGCTGTTTTTCACTGAAGTATCTTGTCACTTACTGATTTTCTGTCTTACTAAACCAGCAGTATCATGCAGCAGCTTGTGATGCATCTGTGAAGAGCACCATTTTTTGTAAATTCACCGTTTTCTTCGGCAACCAGGATCTCTATATTTTCAAATAGTCAAGATCTTGCCATTTTTAAGTTCTTTTATGAGGTCCTCATCATTGTATACCCATTTACCATTTGTTATGTACGCCTGTGCTATCACTCTGGTCATCTGTCGCATATAACATTTCATTTTTTTACATGCTACTGACTGCTATGCCTCTTAGTCTCGCCAGTTTTTTTTCAAATAGAACTTGTCCTCCGTTTGCACACAATCTAAATATAAAGACGCCATTAATCATCGTCTTCTTATGTAATTGATGACAATGAGCTTTATCAATTGGAATATTGATGGAGCATTTGGCAAGCCAAACGGCATTCCAAAATATTTAAATCGCAAATTTTCAAACCGAAACGAAGTCATTTTTCGACTCTCTTTCTTTAGTGTTAATAATTGGAACATAATCTGTCCTGTAATATAATGACTTCCAGAATTTGCTGGAGTCCTTCCATTTTACAAGGTGCTGATTGCTCCTCCATGGTTTTGATAATTCCTCCATCAAAGCATATTCTCGGCTTTAAGTCAAGCGCTGTTAATACTAATGGTGTTTGAAGTTGTGTTGTTTCATGTTTCCTAATCAGTGTAATAGCTCTAAGTGTAATAGCTACTAAGACTGCTAGTCTTACCCCTAAGACAAAATTATAGTCTTAGTCATTTTTTTTTTATTTTCAAAATTTCACTAAACCGTCTTATTACAGTCTCGCAGTCTTACCCTACAAGACTACAAGTCTTCCGTGTAATATAGTCTATTTTCCTCTTCGAAGTTTTAAATTTTTTTGAAGAGTCTAAATTTTGACTTGACAATCCGAAGATAATCTCCCTAACCTTAGGGCAGTCAACACCCAGGTTTTTTAAGCCCTAGGGCCGCTGTGTTAACTTAACGTGATCTTTCCTGCATTACAGTCATATACTGTAAATTACTATTAAGTAGTATAGAAGTTTTCCTAACTTCGCATGATCTCAACCTGATTATCCCTGATAATCTCCCTATTTTAGGGCAGTTGAGTACCATTTTTAAGCCCTTTGGCCGCTTGTAACCCGAGTATTATAAATTGGGTTCAGTACAGTCACATGACCTACAGTTAAATGTAAAGTCATATTTACCTTAAATTTACCCACTCCTTCTCTATCCTCTGATAGAGATTAATATCAGCATGATCATCATCATCCGTGTTAAATATCCGGCGTCCAATCTAGGGGGGAGGTCGGTAGGGGAGGTCTAAGGCCTTAAAAACGCTAAAAACAGGGCCCATTTTTTATATCTCTTCATACATTATGAAGAGCACTCTCGCCGATTTCCCTTCGCCTCTCGTCGTTGGCATAGGCCAGAAACTCACACCTTCGAATAGTTTCATCATTCGAGGTCTGTTGTTGAGCTCCACTGTCAGGTCTTCCAAAAAATACATTTGTCATTCTGAACATATGTCTAATTAGAAACATGTTTTCCGTCTTCCAACTGAATTTTCCTAACTTATTTCACAGCTGAAAGACTTCCAACTTTTTACACAACTTTCTTGAAAACTATTTTCTGATTTGAGAAAGCCTTACTCACAGTTTTTAACTCAACTTAACTCATTTTATGGGTATTAACTACAATAAGTTTGGCCCGAATACCATTCTTAACTTAGAATATTGAATAATGAGTCTAATCAACTACACGCTTAACCTGCTAAGTTTGTGTTTAACGACTAGTTTTTAATACATAACTTTCCAATGTTTAAACAACACTATTGTAACCCAAATGAGTTGAAAGTTAATAACACTCACAGGATGATCAGTGCATATAGTTTGATCATCCTTCTCTAACTTCCGGAAATTCCTAAGTTTACGAGATATTCATTCAGCATTTTAACTACAACGACCGCTGCAATGCTTCTAGGATGTTTTCCGCCCCCTAATAATTGGCTTTCCACATACTAGAAGAGTCTGAAACATACCCATGTTTACTAGACTATGTGGCATTAACTTTTTGAAGACAACCCACACTTCCACGAAGTGTAACTTGGGACATTTGAGCTATTATAACCCTTTTCCGACCTAACTGAGGAAGGGTAGTATTATCACCATTAACAACCATTAATAAAGTTTTAATTTTCACGCCATATTTCTCTCTAATTTGCTTTTCAAAAATCGTGATAAATACACGATTCTCTTATCCTTCACAGCCTTCGTAATCTAGTAATTCTCTGTTATCTGCTTTTAACATAATTTTGATAAATAACGTGTTTCTCCAAACGGTGATAATCGAGAGTAAAGATTTCTAATGTTTAGTGAACATACTTTGGGATCTTGGCATGTTTTCAAATTACTTTTTGAAAATTTGCAATTCCATTTTGGGCTATAACTGGGTCACGTGTTAAGAACTCGCTTGGTCCTTTTAAAATAATTGAAGCTGGAGTCATTACGCGTCAAATACGCCCACTTTCGACCCGATAACGAGTTAGGAATTCGGGCCTATGAGAAGGAATGAAGCCAGAGTCATGTCACGTCGAATAAGCCCACTATCATACATTTTGGTGGAAATCGGACATTTAAAGATCCCAAAGTATGTTCAGTAAAAATTTGACTCGAAACAACTGTGTAAAAACTAAAATACAGGACTAAATTTGTCCATTTCGACAATGTGAATTTCTAAGTCCATGACTTTAAAATAAATAATCGCAGTATGTTTTCGATACTTTTATAATGTTTTTTCAAAAACAGATAATTTCACATTCTGTCTTTAGGGGGGGGGGGTTAACTGTACGACGCCGTATAATTTTGGACATTCTGAGCACAGATTCGGAACCGTAAGTAATAACTCTATCAGACCCACTAAGTCTCGTCAATCGATCATTTCACACTTGAACAAGGGGAGGGGCCGCTTTTGACAGGGGTGTGTAAATTGGGGATGGCTCATTGCCTGGAAAACGCTGGTCATGTCAGCTTTTACGCAATATTATTTGCGATTAGTTGAATGGCCTCTCTACCTCTGCAAGAACCGTGGGCGTTTTCCGCCCACGCAAATTTGGGATTGATTTGGTGTCGAGTTTTCCCTATAACTCTCGTCATCAGAATTCATTTATTTTTAATCTCATATCCAAAAATCAACTCACCTAACTAAATTTAATTCAGCCATCATATGATTCATCATGGCTTGTGAACGAGGTAACGAGTGGATATGGTTCTCTCCTTTAAAGCTCTTTTACCGGTTTTTTCTTTCATCTTTCATCTTTCATTTTCTCTCGTTAAATGCCTTAATATGCCGGTCTTGACTGTATACTTTCAACTTACTGAAGTTAGAACTTATAATTATCTATGATTTTAGAAATTTAGTTAGATGAGTTGATTTTGGGATATTGTCACCTCATCTCCTTCTACCTCAGCATCAAATCTGGCCGTACTGGGCCTACGCCTTTATTTAATATTATATATAGCAATATTGATAAACCCGACAATCTTAATCCGAAACAAAAATAGTATTAATTCTCGAATATTTCTTCTTACACAACATATTTTTTCATTTTTTTTTTAAAGTTTACGTATTAATGTTGAGAGTTACGTACCATTATATACGCTTAAATTTTTAGGTCGGATAAATATCGGCATGGGAATTATTTGTCCAGTTTTTTCCGCAAATTTCAGATTTTTCGTTTTTTGCGTTCACTTCCGGCTTGCGGGTTAATAGATACAGTAGACATAAATGAAGTATATATTTATTTCAAACCAGAATAGCATAAAGAAGAATACATGTATTATACACTATCAGATACACTACACGATATCCAATTATTTATGAATATCATGGGTGTTGGAAGAACATATGGAAATAAGGAACACCATAATAAACACCTGTTTAATATCGACGCTTCGCAGATTCAGCCATCATTAATGAATGTCGTCAATCATATAAGTATCACGGATTCTTATCAGGTCATTCGCAATTTGGGATGGGCACATTTTATCATACCATGCGGGGCTGAAAGTAAAACACAATTAATTAGATGAATATATTATAATATCCTTTATCTGGATCCGTGGTGATTCTTGGTAAAACATGTGGCGCCGCCAAATAAACCATGAAATTACTATTTTGACCAGCGACCTTGTTTTAAGCGTTTTAAGGTCTTAGAAGTTGTTGAATGTTTTATTGACGTGTAAGTTTGTAACAATTTTTAGACGGGAATTACTGCCGGAAGTACTTACGAAATGACGGAAGTGAACCTGAAACCTGAAAATTGAGAATACAAAAACGTTTGGCTGAAAATTGGTCAGGCAATAGTTTAGCTGACAAAATAAGCTTGGTCGCGTATTCGTTCGCAAACTTGATTTATTCGTTTGTGAATTTCTTATAAATAAATTGAGTTTATTCTGGATCCCATCTCGAGAATTAATATGCCTCACTGATGATATTTCCCAGAATGAGGAAATCTATTGAAAATCTACTGAAAATCTATAATTCGATTTGTGTTGGTTAGTTTGGTACAAATAGGTGGGAAAACAAAAACCGTGCATAATCTGTCGATCGAGCAGGGGCCTTCAGATCTTCACCTTAACCCGCAAGCTGCACGAATTTTTCTACCCATACGCTGCAAACTGTGCCGCTCGGCACACTCTCGTGAAACACATTATTTAACTTATAGATGTGTGTTGTTGATTACGAGTATAAGGGCTAGTTTGAATAGACAATTTCCTCTATATATAGTACCATTCAAGCTGTTTTTGGTCAAATTAGGTCATTCTTGATCGTATGGGGCTATTGACCCCTTTATCAGAATTATTTTATTTTTGTCTCATATTGTTCGCCTCATCTACCTCTAAATATGGCTGTTTTCTACCTACACATGTTGTTAATATTTTATATAGCATGATGGATAAGCTCCGACACTCATAAACCGAAACTAAATAATTTTATTCTCGAAGATTTCTCATTTGGCACAAAATAATTTTCGTTTTTTTCAAACAGTTTACATATGAATATTGAGAGTTACGTAACAATGTATACGCTTAAATTTTTAACTCAGGTAAATATCAACAAGGGGACATTTGTACATTTTTTTTTGCCATTTTCGGATTGTGGTTTTTTGGGTTCACTTCTGGTCTAACTATGACACAGCTGTTTTAAATTCTAAAAAACTTAATTTTTTAAAGTGTTTTTGAAGATAATTTTCCATTAGAGGCCGTCTCGGGCAACAATTTGGTGTGATTCCCGATTCGAAATAAAAAAAAAACGGTTTTTAGCCTCCACTTCCAATTCAGATCATTAGATTAAAATAGTTATATTTATTAAATTTGTTCATTATTTCATCCTAACGTTATTTGTTTTCTCTCGTCTGGTTTCTTTCTTTTTGTTTTCAATCAATAATTTCAAGAAGCGTAGGAATGTCATGCGTTGTTTATGTAAATTGGAAAAGACAGTATCTCGCCAGTTTTTACAAGTGGCTTAATTTAGCATGCACGTCCTTATGTTTTAATGTTTGGTTAGAATGGGTCAAGTGATATAAACTTTCGGTTGCTAAATTTGGTGACGATAATAAACACTATATAATTGTAAACGGCCTAGAAAATGAACTCTCCGAATGTCATACTTCAAAATCCCAGCTAGCCAGTGAGATGCTTATTGTAAGCAAGCGAAATCCAATATCGTTCCGAGAATATGAAATAAAAAATGTATAAAATAATATAAATATAAAACATATAATATACCAAATAAATATAAAACATGTATACATATATATTCAATTGTAGATAATAATTAGTAACAATGTGAACTGTTTAATTGTTAAACAAACGGGCGTCTATGCTGACTTGCTCAAAGGGTGGTGATTACTGAAGAAAAGATAAGGAAGAGCAACTATACTCAGCCAATAAACCCATTTTATAGGTTTAGTTAAATAATTTATTGCGATTTAAATTCAATTATTATACAGTACTGTACAAAACCCGAGTGCATGGCTGTATAATTCAGAAGGCATACGCTTCCCAGAAAAGGGTGCCAAGTTTGTAAACATTGCTATATCCATAACTTGGCAAGAGTGGTTCATTTTTGTGTTTGCTAGTTGAGCCATTATTACTTAATGTTTGCTGGTGAATCAGGTAAGGAAATAAGAAAACAAAAAAGCAGGTCTCGATGAGGTCTCAAGCTTTATCGAGACCTGC
>SCLF01146866.1:0-18335 GCA_004367975.1 Mesochordaeus erythrocephalus
TCAGCCACCCCAACAACTTCCCCAGGGTCATACAGAACGTCCTCATTCTTATACTTGTGATAAATGCTTACTACGGTAAAGTAACTATAGTAATTTCATTCTAGATATTATTTTTACAGATTTGATACGAAAGAGGAAGCTATGAATCATTTGCGGCAAACTCATCCTGGCAGCGAAAATCAACATTGCCTTAGAGTTGAGCAGCCAGTTTCCAAGCCAAATGAAAAACCTTTCACGTACAAACTGTTTTATTGTGATTTTTGTTGGAAAGAATTCACATGGAGGGCTAATCTTGTGCGTCATATTAATATTCATACGCATGAGAAGTCTTTTCCATGTTCAATGTGCAAGAAAACATTCAGGTAAATACCTTATATAGAAATAATATAACCTCGAAAACGTGACTTATTTGCGAAATATACGGAGGCTCTATTGGTATGAAAGATGGGGAAAAGCCTATTTTTCGCTAAGCATTCATCCTTTGTTGTTTAATGCGTGATTCCCGAATAGACATTGCAAAACGTATTCGTCTTCACCTTTTATCAACTATCACACGCCTGTCAAAACTTCCCCTACCCCTTCAAATTGGAAGTGGTCGGTTAACCAGACTTAGTGAGTCCAATAGACTTTTTCCTTGCGGTTCCTAATCCAAATGATAGAACATGAAAAAGACCTTTTTGAAAAAACGTTACTTTTAACGCCTGGGGGCATGGCAGCTGACCGAACTAAAAGTATCAAAAACATACTCCGATTATTTTTATTAAATTTTTCGACCTTGAAATTCACGTTGTTCATAAATGGACAAAATTGACTTTGACATGCCCCAATAGTTAAAATAACGTGTATCAGTTATAATTTCGAAAAAGTCAAAAATCGTAACGGCTCTTTATAAATATCGTGCAATTAGAATCTGACACGTAAAATTTAGCTTCAAACAATCTGTTTATTTTGAAAAAAAAATCGTAACGGTTACTTATAAATAGCACGTAATTAGAATATGACATTTTCGAAAATTTTGGCATTTCGAAATTCTTGACATTGATATTTTCAAAATTTGAACATTTTTGAAGTGTCGAATTCATTTATGATTATAATATTTATAATTCAGTTCACATACATCTCTTCGTCGTCATGAGCAAAAACATCAAGGGATAAATTATAAATGTGTGAGGTGTTCGAGATCGTTCAATGATCCTTCCAATCTTCGCAGACATGAACAGTCTTGCAATGGTGAAACAACCTTGTCTGAAGACGAGATTGAACCAAAAAAAGAAGAAAAAGAAGAGGTCAAGCCCCATCGGTGTGGTTATTGTTCGAAGGTAATTGAGATGTTTATATGCAATGAGTAGTAAACCTTGAAAAGTCTGGAAGTTTGGAATCAAAGCCAAGACTACGTTTACAGAGATGCATTCTCTATCCGTTGAGCTACTTTTCTTGCACTCAATGAATTATTAACCATCCTGTAAAAAACTGGAGCGGAGTGGTTTTTCAGCACAAAAATGACTACAGTTTTTGATGCTTATTCCCCAGGAATTAGAAATTAAAATGGACCGTAGAAAATGTATCCATGATATCAGCCAAAAAAATTATAATTCTTTGTACTTCTCTTGTTATTCCACAAGAGAATAATTTTTAATTATTCACTTTTAATTATTATTTATGAGTAAATTTCGCCGAATTTAGCTTAGTTTGTTAGTACGCCTTGATGAGTCTTGTTCGGTCCCACATTCGATTCCTCGGGCCTATGAAAAGGGTTTGATGCAGATCGGTCAATATAGCTTAGCACGCATACTTGTTTCCACAGTATGTCAATGGTCTAGAATTGTTTCGATTATTTTTTACAAGAGGGTTAACAAAGCTTTAACGCGAAATTTATAAGATTTGCCCTCTTCGAATAAAGTTTCGTGAATATTTTGGACAGCGGTTTAGATAATCGATAATGTTCACAAACCAATACCGCGTCAACGGGTTAAACTTATATTTAGTCTTTTGGGCGTGCAGAGCGTCTTGAGGAGCATCTCCGCACGCATACAGGAGAAACGCCATTCAAATGTGACATTTGTCTAAAAGGTTTCACTACAAAACACAATTTATTACGTCATCGGAATATTCACACGCTCGAGAAGAAGTATACTTGCGAAATATGTTTCAAGTATTTCGCGGATCCAACGCAGCACAAGAGACACCAAGCAACGCATTTTGCAAAGCATAATAAAGAGAATAAAGGTAAGTAATAATAACAATATTTATTTCTCTATTGTTCATCGCATACTATATACAATTTTCAGTTCAGTGGTTCGATCTGTTATAAATTTCCCAGGAAAGCTTGTTCTAGAGACAGTCAAAATAAATCTATATATATAACAAGATAAATATATTCAATTGTAAGTTATTCCTAGGTTTAACTGTTTATTTGTTAAAATAGGTAGTTTTGATCAATAATGTATAAATAATTAGTTGACCGTGAACTTCTACTTCTGATTATTGTATGGATTTAGCCCATGAAAAGATCACATGACGCGGGCGTAGATATTGTCTGTCCCTTTTCGCAACACATACTAATCGTCATGCAAACGAGTGGCGAAATGAATGTTTGAAAATTATTTTTTTTTATTACTACTATAATTCATTAGCTAACCTACAATTGAATATACATATTTATCTTGTTTGATATTTATTGGACTGTCTCTCGAACAAGCTTTCCTGGGAAATTTACAATTGACCGAACCACTAGACTGATTTTCCTCGGTAACTGAAAATAGGATATCACAACGAATAGTATTAGTCCTCACACTCTAATGTGGGCCATATGTCACAGTTCTTTTAGTGTTTTTAACTTTACATTTAAATTTTCCCAGTGATCAATTGTTCCATACTGCTCGTAATTGTTTATTTTCAATTTATTTCAAAGTGAATCTAATTACTTTAATGGCTCCATAATTATGTTTTTATAGTGAAAAATCTGCTTATCAAATTTAATAATATACTTAGCATAATTTCGTATAAACAACCCGTTTTCGCTTTTACTTCCGGTTCTAGAACTGTATCCCCCAAAACGGCAGTAATATTTGATCTATTCTAGTTAGATTTTTTTAGTATTTATAGCTCTGTATTGGATTAATTTAGCAGAATTAGGCCATATTGTCCGGATTCGAATTATGGGGCTAAGCCATATACTTTTCAAGAAGTAATTTTAGATTATTAATAATAAATAATTATTTTTTTAGGTGTGAAGTTTAAAAATTTTGACCTCGGTTGTTTAGTATCCGATCGAACAATTGAGAAGTAGTTCTGCGCTAGTGAGCAGAACCACCCCCCCCCACCTCAAGGTTTACTTCCCCACCATATACCTATTACACTATGTATGTAATTAGTGATCCAAAGTCGTGCATGGTTTCAAGTTCTTTAATCAAACTGTGGTTCGCATGCTCTGCATGCAGTATAGAAGTGACGAAATTATTTTCTAGTGGGATGGGGAGAGTAGAATTTAACTTACGACTTATTATTCACAATACCTGAAAGATAAACAAGTAGGACGGAATCGTCAGTTGGTTACGTACGGGTTAAGGAAGAAGTATAATTTACTAATGCAACGAGTCGAGTCATGTTACGATTATATTAACCGCGTTGAAAAAAATTGCATTAAATTCCATTTTAAGAAGAAAAGCGGTATCTATGTTTGGTGCTAATTTCCAGAAATTATAAATTTAGCTCATTGTAAAAAACTATCAGTGATTATAGTGATGTAGTAATGTTATAACCATTTTTCTCTACTTATAACATTTAATTGGGTGGTGTGATGGTGGAAATTCCCTTAATAATTGATTAATTGCGTGGAAATAGCTGTTGGTTTGTTAGAGAAATAACACATAACAGTGGATGTGTCGCACTCGCCCACCACAAAGTTAGGAGGCGAAAGATAAGAGGTCAATAACAGGTTAGTACACCTCTTGTACACCAATATGAGCAATTAGAATTTTTGCAGTCAAGTAATTTTAACCATAATAAGTGACGTGCCATTATAAAGCGACACACGCACAATATTAGGGTTGCCAATGTAACTATCGTTTATTTTTACATTTGGGAATAGAATTAAAATTGGAATAATGTAAACATTAAACAAATAGAATTTATAATAAAAATATATAATAAGGTATAGTTATATAATTTTAGTTATAACTAAGGTTGACTTTAATTTAAGAGTTAATTAATTGGCTATAACTGGATAATCGCAATACGTAATACGTAATGTAAATTTAATTAAACTAATTTTAAGTGTAATTAAATTATACTTCATTATTAAGAAATAAATTTGGATAAGTAATTTGTTAAATCATAAGCGTAATTCAGGCATAATTAACAGCAATAGCAAGGAATTAATCAGGCTTTGATAATAGAGAATCAAATAGTCATGCAAATCGTGGAACTATAAGCTGGTATAATTAATGCCATAAATTAAAATAGAAAGTAGAATACTTAATAAACTGTACAATAAATTGGGTATAAATTATTATGCAACGCACCACAGCAGCAATGACACGGATCTACTGTTATTATATCATATAAATTGCTGATAGTATCATGTTAAGTGGTTTAACACTATAAACAGGGATAACGGATAAAGGGACACTAGGCATATGTGGAAAGCACCATGCAAGTCTGCGACCCAGATAAAGTAGCCCAAGCGGTGTCCAAAAGTGAAGCAATTGCATTCAATCTTTACGCTAAAAATAATTTGGTAAGTACTGGTGAAATAAGTGTATAATCGAATATGAGCTGTAACGAAGTCACTAAGTCAACGCCAGGGGTTTACTGCGTGGTTTGTCACGTGATCAAAAACGCCCTACTAAACGCGCAGTAGGGACTAATATATATATATATATATGTGCCCACGAATTTAAGTTATTATTTTACGTTCGTTTATGTCTACAAACAATCATAAATAATATTGGAGATG
This sequence comes from Mesochordaeus erythrocephalus, assembly GCA_004367975.1. Classification (NCBI taxonomy): domain Eukaryota; kingdom Metazoa; phylum Chordata; class Appendicularia; order Copelata; family Oikopleuridae; genus Mesochordaeus; species Mesochordaeus erythrocephalus. Next base: position 4,958 of record SCLF01146866.1, read on the forward strand.
GACGGATTAGAGAAAGACTATAGAAATAGACAGGCAATAGAGATGGGCGGAAAAACGGTGATATTACTATAATTGATGAAATATTAAAAATTATTATTATTATTGTTGTTTATTGTTTAATTTAAGTTATTATTATCATTTAATATAATGAATTATTGTTATTATATGTTGAACTGAGTGTCGTTGGGCTGAATGTGGTGAATATATATATATAGGTCCAGCCCTCTATAAAGTTAAACCCTCCAGCATGACAGTGTAGAACGTTTCTTAGCGCACTTACAACTTAGTAAAATACTACGAACAGATAAATGGGATCAACGACTAATTTACTGCGCACCGTACTGAAATTTACATTTCCATAACTACGGGTGAAGAGGAAAAATTAGATGAAATAAACATGAACGCTTGGAAGCGATAGCAAACTTAGTACTGAAAGCAGACAAAAATGAAACAGTATTTACAAAACAAAGCGGTAAAATCAAATGCGAATGAATATAGTAACAACAGGTTCAAACTATGCAGCTGATATAGCCAACTTAGCAAGTACAATAAACAGTAATTCACATAACCAGTAGATACTACCCTGCCACATTTTTCAATCAAGTTCTCTCCTTCTTAGTTTTCTCGAAGACCATATATTGCCGATTTAATGGTAACCGACAATATTTTCCAAACGGACTTCCTTACAAAGGCCAATTTTTACATTTAAATGCCATTTTCTCAGCCGTAAATAGGTTTTCTTAATAAAAAAGCAGTTCCCTTTCGAATTTTTATTCCGTAACGAGTTCTTGAAAAAAATAATCCCTTTTAGCATCTTAAAGTAGTTTAATATGCGGAAAACTGTATTGTTTATATATTTCTTTCTCTTCGAAAAAAAAATTAAACTTCTACGCTTCAGTATGTGTCTCCCGAATTCCGCAATATTTTAAATAATGCTTAGGGTTAGATAGGCACCGGTACGTTTTTTCCATATATCTTTGACTATTAGTCTTATAGCAGCATCGCATTTGTGGACAATGTAATTAAAATGCACAGCATGAAGTGATCTTCCGTAATTATCCAGCTAACATAGTGATTTCTCTAAACTGTAATTTCCTCGTTTATATGAAAACAAATATCTCTTAGAACACATTTTATGAAGTAATGTCTTTGTAGCGGGAAACTACACCGCGCGCTTAGAGAGAAACGGGACAATTACATTATCCACGAATGCGACACTTTTAGAAGACTAATCTCCAAATACTATCTACTTTATGGCTTTCTTCTCGGCTTTACAATTTAGCGAGTCTTTGTTGCAATCATTTCTATGAAATTTACATTGTTATTGCCTATTGTCCTCATCATATCGGCCTTATGTTTTTAGTGTGTCTGTCCTACTAGATGACAACCGTTTTATTGGGAAATTCTGAAGATATTGTTAATTTACTCCATACAAATTCTTCAAAATAAATAGCAAAGTATGTTCTCACATGTGTTTATGTTAGATTCTTATGCTAGATTCTTCTTGTTGACGCGTTTCCTGAATGTGAAATATTATACAGACATTGGATAATCACCTTGAGTATTAAATGTCTCTCCATTTCTCTCACTATTTCATTTTCTCTCTTGATATTGATTTATCTTACTTTCCATATATCTGCCTTATAGCAGCACTGTTTTTTTTTTGGCATGAAAAAAATAACTAAATCATGAACGCCTTATTTGCGGCAAGCACAAAACATGTTTATCAGTAATTATTGTAACGCTGAATAATCTGATGTGATTCGTTCGGCCGCGAAATATTAGGAACACGAGTCATACTATATATACTTAACTTGTTTTTACTTGTTCATTAACGCAGAACTATTCCCGATTATGCCAAGCGAATATGAATAAGAAACTATATAGAATAAATTTAGTTTACAAATATTATCGGCATTTAACCATCTAAAAAGTTCGTTAATTCGTTTCTAACTGGTTAGACTAAAGTAATTCCTGTAGCAGCCTATTACTATCAGATATATAATATACATGTATGATATATATACAATTGTAAACATAACAATCCGACATGTATTTTTATACTTTTCAATCATGGCTTGATTCTGTGAAGTTTGGCTGAAAATATAACCGGGAAAAGTATTATATCTATACCCTGGTTATGGAAAAAGTGTCTTATTGGGAGAGACCAATTAGGAGTGTTTAAATTCCACGCTAGTTGATATTAGGTGTACGGAATTTAGGTCATTTAATTGACCGTGTGATCAAATATACGAATCAACTCCTAATGTTACCTCCATTCAAATACCTGGGGGGAACACGAACGAATGTGAAAGACGGTAATTCAGCCTACGATCACATACTTTTGCCATAATCAGTGTATATGGTAATCGGCCTATACACAGATAATTGAAAAATAATAACTGAAATATCGTCCAATAATATGAAGCCACATCGCAACGTAATTGAATCGCAATTCATACTCGTAATTAAACTTGATATCGTTCGTTTTAGAATAAAATAGAAATATTTTATAAAAATCCACTATTTGTGAATACACCCTGAATCGACCACTAATTCGGATTTTCAATAACCAACCCTCCTGTAAAAGTTTCCCCGATAGGACTTTTTGAGCGCAAAAATGGCGACAATTGTTGATATATAGGACAAATTTACCGAAGGCGGTTAATTCTGGCTGTAAGATTCGAATAAATTGAATTTATTTATCATCCAATCAAAATAGTGCAAATATATAGATGTTTTACATTGTCAATAAGCTTCTTGGACCGTGTCGTGACTTGGGAATTTACCATGATTCATAGGATGTAGCGTTACGGTCGTTTTTAATAGTAAACACGGGGTTTTTATTCTATCGGTACAGTACGGTCATAGAATTTTAATATAATGTCTATAGGACAACAATACATATATTTATATGAATATAATACCCCAAAGTGACCCCAATCCCTACAAAATTGAGTTTGTTACATCACGGTAAAATGTAGTCATTGTCACAGAATTACGATGTTTACAAAGCGTTGTCTATTATTGTTTTACAAGAGGGTTAATCTTAACTATTCAGTAAATATTATTTTAGAACTAAGACGCATATACGATTGTTTTACTTATCAGATTTTGAAACAAGAACAAGCCTATTTGTTCTGGATATCTATCTAGATTCTAATTTAGTCCTTTAGAAAACTTTTTAACATTATACGTAATGTAATATTGTTCGTAGTTTCGTGGGCGTGGTTATATAACAAATTGTTTACAAGTGTACAGGTATATGGATAGGTATAATATGGTACCTAATGTTTCATTTCAGGCCGTAAATCTAGAAATTCTGGTTACGAGCCAGGCCCTGTATCGTTAGTTATTCCAGATTGGATCAGGTGACTTGTGGCTTAATTGGTCTTTTATTGAAACTGGTGAAATTCAAATAATTCGTTCTTACTCTCCAACTGAACTGTGCCTCATATTCATTTTAATGGCCCAATTTTCTATAAGAAAAGTGGCCATTTATGCTTCGCTAGGACTCATCATGTGTTCCAGACCTCGTCTATCTACTCTTTGCTAAAAATTCGCTCAATCAACATTTATATCTCGAGTAGAATGGTGTTAATTTGCCCGCCGGCTGTATTTCCCGTTATAAAACAAACTGTGTAGGTCGAATACAGATCTTTTCGGTTATTTATTGGTGCCTTTAAATACCTTGTTCAACACCCTCCAAAGCCCCTTCGTCCGAGTTAAAGTTCAACATGTCTCGGACAGCGTTTCCTGTATATTGTATTTGTATATAACCATACATTGCGTACTACACGTAATTTGTATGAAAAGGTGCCTTTATTCATTTTATTGCCTAGATAGTTCCATCCTTACTATTGAACTTGAAAAGTCCTCATAATGAGTGATCTTAGTTAACTAAATTCATAATACGGAATCGTCGTAGTTCGCGTAAAGTAACCCGGAGTTAACCTCGGATTTTATCGAGGTTTCTAATTGATCTTAAGCATATTAATTTAATTACCCACAAATAGATCAACATACTTCTCACGGCCTGTTTGAACGAACTAATATTGGTGGTCATTAGTGGTCCTAAAGGTTACTTTAGAAGACATTCGGCACAAATCTATTTTCTGGGAAGGTGTGGCTTGCAATTGACAATATGATTGGACCCACTAATTCACAAAAATCACCAGCAAAATAAGCACATAAAATATCATTATTAAATATTGTTAAATATTATTTTAAAATTCTGGTGTCCGCTTATGGCACCTACAAACTAAAATATTTCGTTAGTTATAAAACGTTTATTTAGCAGGATGTTTTATCATTTGAAAAAAAAATCAATTTTTAAAATTGAACGGATTTTTAATATTTATCGGAGTATGATTCGGGTGTTTTCTTCGAACGTTTTTAATACTCAATTGTAATTGATAGTAATTATTAATAAAAATTATGTTTAATTAGCTGCATAATGTCTCGTTAATGATTTGTGTCACGCGTATATACAAGTTAGAATAAAACTAAGTATAAATATGGGTGCTCACGAGTTAAGCTATAATCTATATTCGAATGTAATTTTTACTTGCATAATATCTATACTACCCACAAAATTCCATTTAGGATATCCTATAAACTTATTGCTTTGTTACTGAGCACCCGCTGGATAACTTTAATGTTAAAACACGCCGACAAAAATTGACTTTTGTTATCTTTCTGGGCGACACTCAAAACGGCCGACAGAATTATACAACGTTATCTGGGATTTAAATTCTTAACAAATCGTAATTGTGGTTTCAAAATGTCATTAAGTTTTTCAAATTAAAATATTTCATCATATAGTTCAAAAAATCATTTGAGCCGAGAGATTATTAATAATTATTATTAATAGGTTAGCTGCTAATTTGTATATCATAAATATCTTAATGCCAATTTTTTTGTGAAGTATAATTGGTTAACACATTTTCTCCAAAATGCAATAATTATATACCTATAATAAAATTATAAAATGTTTGTCTTATAATAATAAAAAAAGCCTTATTATGAACATAAAGTTCGAAAGCTTACAATAAATTATTATTAAACAAAAATTTTATAATGGCAAACAAATCTTTTTGTAAACTAACCAATGTTTTACATTTATTTATACATTTGCTTTTCAAAATATATATATTCTAATAATATAGAATCATGGTAATTGTCAAAAATCTAGTTTATAAATTTACAATCTGGATTACTTTACGAAAAATACGGCGTTTGGTATTATAAACGATACCTAATTTTGTACTTTGCAAAATGAAGTCGACCCACGACTCCATGTGAATAGAAAACTGTTTCGTGGGTCGATAAACTTTTCAAATCAAATGCTCGTATGGTTTATTCACAATTCCTCGAAGGTTGCAAATCAACATAAGGGGCGACCCCATGAATTTTGAATTCTTTACAAAATACCGAATCGAAGAGATCGATAAAAGGTTCTAATGTATAATGAGGTATTTAGGTAATATGTTGTTTTCAGTCCTTCAATGATTGTTTATTTGGTTGAATTCTCAGATCAGAAATGGTGCTGATCGTACTTCTTATATAACCATAAAAGCCTTGATTCATAGCACGTACTTCCTTTTAAAATAAACGTATTTTCATTGTTTTCTCATTTCAATAAAAAAAAGAAAGGGTTCAATTCTGTTATCTGACAAGTCACATGCTGGAGTAGAGGATTAATTGGATTATATTTTTCGAACAAATAGTTCAAATTAAGAGAAAACTAAATTTGCTCTGTTGTTTTAACATAATTTGTGAAAGTTTGTAATCTCAGAAGTCCGTACAGATATCTTTTTGCCAAAAAACGAGAAATGTTTTAAAAGACTTATAAGCTGTATTTTCGAGCATACTTTCATCATATATCCATAAAGCTGACATAGTCTGTATTTGATTTTAGGGTGTTTTGATGGAAAGTTCGATATATCGATTGAGTTTCACTATTTTGATAACGATTAGTTTACGGTACAAGTTAGTCCATAATTCAATGCTTCCGGCCTTAACAAAAGAAAAGAAGAGATAAGGCCGAGAGTATCAGAACATATATATATAAATATATTGATTAATTGATATATTGATTATATCCCCAAGGGGGGAGAAGGAGGTCATTTCTATTCATCTTTCTGTCTGGACGAAAACTTCGTAAAAAGCTTCAAGGTCAACGTTTTTTTCTGCCTACTAAGATGTGCAGTAATTTCGCCTCAGTGATATGAAGAAGGTAAAATACGGTAATGAGCGATTAATTGTTCATTTATAGTATGGAGTTTATCGATCACCGATCACGAGATCTGAGGCAAGAAAATAATGTCCTCAGAGCCCTTTCACAAACCCTCAAAAGATAAACACTTGAGGTCTTGATGGTTTATGAAGAATTTCAAGAGAAAAGAGTAAATGAGACTATGTTGACTACGACTGTGAGCTCCCCCGCTGCCGTCGATATTGATTATATCTTCAATAGTCTTTAACAAAAAAAAGATTTAATCCAAAAAGAGAATACATTAATGTTGAACGAGGATTGAAATTTTCTGCCGACGAAGAAGCTATACTTGGTAGTTGAGTGTAAACATAATGGGGTAAAAGTGATGGTATTCAAAATGATTAAGTCGTGCGTTAAATAAACAACTTCTTTTGTTTAACTTTTATTCATTTTCGCAAATTTAACCCCATAGCACGAAGGCCTATTTTTCAGGTTTCAGAGATATATTTCTCTTTAATAATTGAAACGCATTTAGATGGCGCGAATAGTTCACCTCGAAAGGGGTGAAGGTTATGGTTTCCATTTAGCCTCTGAAAATGGGAATCAATTCGTTCGAAAAATAGACGAAAATTCACCAGCGCAATATGCGGGTATACTAGATGGAGACCGGCTTATCGGGGTAAGCAATAGGGGTTAAAAATGGTGAAATATGGTTCATTTTTAGGTTAATGATACGTGTATTATTGGGATGACCCACAAAGAAGTCGTTAACTTGATTCGAGTTTCTAATGAGTCGGTGAGTGAATATTTCTAGAAATAATGAAAAGATTGGAGAAATTTAGGTGTCATTGGCACTCGTTACAGCTAGTACCGACATACGTGATTTAACTGATAATAATTGTATGCATTTGCTCTGGCCGCGAGAGGTAAACAAAAATTAAATAATTATATGGGAGAGCAGATGGAATTAAGGTTGTAATGACACGAAAGGAAAATGGATTTGGTTTTGTTCTACACTCAGAGCGCGTGAGAAAAACTACAAAGTATTTTATGACTAAAATCACGAAACATGGTTCTGCCGATGAGGTTGGAGTTGCGAATGATGATAGACTTATAAAGGAAAGTTGTTGTATACCTTTTGATTTGTTGAATACCTTCTTATTGGTATCATGTACTTCAAGGTTATCCAGTTTAATGTGCCGTATGTGAGGAAACAAGAGTTTTTAGTTATCTAAATATGTTTAATGGTATTATTTTATTATTACAAATTGTTTTTTTATCGCCGTGTGTTTGAGTATAAAATTTAATACTGGTCCAAATGTCCAGGTAGAATTTGATAAATGGGTTTTAAATGGTTCTACTTTTTGGTTGTGTTCGTGATTCAAGCGACACTATTTTATTGATATGTGTCTTAATACACATATCATTACTCTTTTACCCGGATTGTCTTTATTTTGAATACAGTATACATAGATGTTAATAATAATATTATTTGTCTTGGGATCAATGGGCATTTACTGTATTTGCTAAATTTGTGCATGAAAACTATTTTGTAACGAACTTCATTTTGGTACTACTTTATATACAGTGATAACCCAAAATATGTCATATTTTGCAAAATTTCACAAGATTCAAATTTTTTCTATATTTTATTAAAATATTACATAAAATTGAAAATGTAAATAAATGCATTGTTTTTTTAATCCTACCGTTCTTGCGTTACACATTTTCTATCCTGCTATTTCAGATATGCTCTAACAAAGTAAAAACTGCGAAACAAATTTTCAAAAAAGTCACATTTTTCGATTTTTACAAGAATTGAAATATAACATATTTTGGGTTACCAATGTATAGTGGACTAAATGTAATGGATTTACTTGGTAGTGTAGGGAGTTCTACCATATATTGAAAGGTCGCTGGTTCAGCCCCATCCCGGTAACAAATATACGTCGAATTTTTACATATAATAATATATACAACCCGATGAAAGATAAATAATGACTTTATTACCGAAGAGAGTGAACACAAAGATGTTGTTAATATGATTAAGAACCAAATAACAATGAAGTTGCTTTTGTGTCATCGAGAAACGAAAATCGATCACTTAAAAATGGACAAAATAAGAATTAATCGTCAAAGTCTTGAGATCATGCCCACAGCAGAACTTTATGATAATGAAAGCGAAAAAGAAAATCATCTAGAAGATGAATCATCCTCAAGTCTTAAAATACTGATTGCAGCAGGTGGATATTTATATGACAACTCCTACCAGTTATACGGACGTTAAAATACTTTGAAACAGCCGATTTAGATGAAGCTGTATTTATGGGAGATTGATAAGGTCATGTCTGTTTGTTTATTTTTATGATATTGTAAATGCGCGACATTTTTTATCTTTTTGAGCACGAGAATCGTGACCATTTTTGATGCTATCCCCCAGAAGTTAGAAATTTCAACTGGCTATAAAAAAACACCAGTGTTGTTATAAATTTTCACATGCTCTCTAATATTTTACTTGTAATCAAAATTTTCTGAAATTATTCAGATTTTTAGCTCAGTTTGCTGGGCTTCATGTTTTAGCCCGGGATCTAATCCATGCGTGAAGTTTATTCCTATAAAGATGACCACAATAGTAACATAACTTCCGAGAGGCAATACAGAGACCTCAAAAATTACCCAATCGTTACAAAATGCAATTACAAAATATCCGCGACATAAAATGTCGATTTTAAGTAGGGTTTACAAGAGGGTTAATCATGGTATTATCGACAAATCCCAAGTAAGACCAATTTAGACACAGAGTTGTTATGTACCGGCTATGTTTATTAAATTTTTATGAAATATATAACCGTATAGAATCATTATTTTGACTAAATATAGAACTATTCGATGGTAAAATCATGTTTATATTTATTCGCTACAATTACGCCACTACGAACACGAATCATAATGGTTCGTTAGTATGTCACGGGATCGTTCTTTATCGATTAATTTTATATCGATCTTTTATTTGTTTCTTAATCCGGTTATTATTCTGATGTATTATTTTGGGTATAAATCAATTCGTATACGATAATACACGGGTGTCAAACGTGTCTCCACTATCTACCGTGGGCAACTGATAGCGTAACCAGCTTTAGTGATTGTTATAGAGTTTTTTCTTGCGGTTCCGAATCTGTGCTCATAATATGCAAAATTATATGACGTCGTATAGAACGTGAAAAACGCCTTTTTTGAACAAAAAAATGTTAATTTTGACACGTGGAAGCTCACCTAACTAAATTGTACTAGATTAAGTAGACCCCAGGGCATCCAATTAAAGCATCGAAAACATACTCCGATTATTTGTTTTTAAGTTGTGGTCCTCCCAGGTCACATCTGACTCCAAGTCGCAGTTGTTTCGAGTCGAATTTTTTGTGAAGATACTTGGGATCTTAGACTGTTTTCTAAATCATAACAAAATACTAAAAAGTAAAAAATTCGTGATTTTTGTCACTTGTTGAAAATTGGTACTTTAGAAATCCCATTTTTGGGCTATAACTAGGTCACGTGTTAAGAATTCGTGGTCGGTCCTTTGAGAATCTGGAGTCATGACGAAAATTTTCAACAATTGACAAAAATCACGAATTTTTCACTTTTCTATTTTGTTATTATTTCGAAAAGATGCCAAGATCCCAAAGTATGTTCACACATAACTCGGCTGGAAACAATTGCGTAAAAACTAAAGTTCAGGACGGTAAAAGTCAATTTTGTTCATTTTGGACAATGTGACTTTCGAGGTCCATAGCTTTAAAAAAAATCGGAGTATGTTATCAATTCTTCTATTGGCCCCACCAGTTAAAATGAACATTTTTTCCCAAAAAGGTCTTTTACAAGTTCTGCCTTTAGGGGAGTTACCTATACGACGCTGTATAATTTAGCATATTCTGAGAACCGATTTGGAACCGCAAGCAAAAACTCTATAACACTCACTAAATCTGGTTAAGCTATCAGTTGCTGCATGAAGGGGGAGGCAGCTTTCATAGCCGTGTGGTGTACGATAATAGAGATGAGAATAAACCCACCTCGGAACATATATCCTCTTGGGAAACATATATCCTGTGGACGTGTGTTAACTCCTTCGTTTGGTACGTGACATTCGACGGTGGCTTTACATTATCAATATCGTTCTTAGTCCATTTTCTAATCAGTTAATAGGTGTCGGAGCACACATCACTACGTTTTCGACAAAAATATTACTTTTGAAGAAAGTCAGACATGGTTTGACCATTTATTAGCGTTAGGCATACTTATAATCGACGCTTAACTGCATTTTGTAGTGATTTTGCTCATTTTGAGATCATTTATTCATATAGGTAGATGAGCCATAGCCTTACGGAGGTTATGTTTTCGACTTTCCTTAAACCCCGTTTTATTAAGTCATAGTTATTGGAATGAAAACGGGTCCACTGAATTTTGAAGCCACAACCTTACGCTTACCAACCTAAAACTCAACCGGTAACCCAAAAAACCTGGTAAAATTGCATTAATCATGAAATGAGTTTTAACCCTCTTAGCAACGTTGTGTCGACTTCGCTTGGGTGTTTAAAACCATTAATTGGTTATACAAATTTAACATTAGGAGTTGAAATATTAGTCACAATTAAAGCTCTGCGAACATACGAACTCGTACACGACATCTTTAGCTTTGAGACTATTCATAATGTGACTAGACTGAAAAATACTACACCGATACACTGTCATCATAAACAAGACGCCGAAGCGAGCCCGAATCCACTTCGCCGCCGAAATGATGACGTAGCCATAAATGATGAAAATGACTGTCAACGAAAGTCAGATTTGAAGACAATAAGAAAAGCTCGGACAATAATAAATATTAGGCTGGAATCACAGATAAATTTCGTGTTACTATTTTCAAATTTTAACTTCTAGGGATTATGTATCAAAAACTGTAGCCATTTTAGTAAAACCAATTAAACCAATTAATGGTTGAAGTTGCTAAGAGGGTTAAATCAGGAAGTTTACTTCTCAAAAGAAAACTATCGACGTAGCTAATCATACAAGTTTTTAAGGCCTTTGACGTAGGTGAATGTTTGACTGAAAGTCGAATTGTTAATTATTTGTATCCGAAATAATGTAGTATACTCTATCATCTTAAACAATGCATTTAGACATGCACATAGACGACATAATTAACAACTTGGAGATACTTTGGAATTAATAATTTCGAATTTAATGTTATTATAATATTCACATAATGATTCAAGTTGAGATAACTGACATTCTTAAAGCTATATCCGGCGCAAAAATACGTATTTTTTGATATTTGGCAACAATTTTCTTTTGAATTAGAAATCATTTCGGATAAAATCCCTTAATTAATTACCCGCAATTAATTAATAATTAAGTTTTTCAAATAATGTATTTAGGTACTTAGATGACATAATTAATACGCCCGTAATTAATCACCCGCAATTAATTAATAATTGGGTCTTCAAATAGTTGTTCTTCAAGCTCACAGGTTCAATGGCCAACAATTCTTCAAATAATTTATTTGCGTACAGAAAGTCGTCTTCCAGTTCGTCTACTCTTTGATATTTTGTTCAAATAAGCCGAAGTCGAGGTGGTTTTTTCCTTGTTGATAAAATCCACATAATGATACCAGTCGTTTTTCGTGCAGATTATGCATCTTGAATTTGTATATAAACCATATGTATGGTTTAACAGGATTTATTAGTTATAATATAAATTATAAATATCACAAGGAAAAATAATTTGTGTATGCATGATTGTGACTGGAATTTATTTATTTTAAATCGGGATCACACCAACTTGTTTCCCATAATGACCTCTAACGGAAAACTATCTTCAAAAAAATTAGATACTTAGGAAATTACTCATTAAACAAATCAGCTTTATAATTTGAGACAGCAGCGTCTTAGATAGGATAACAGGACTGCTTATTTTAGGATACCCACCCACCAGAAACTTTGATCGGAATTTACCTAAAAATTGAAAATTCGAATATTTGTTGTAGATTACTTAATTCTTCTAGATATTGGTTGTACGTACGTGTTATTCAATTTAGACCAAGAAGAGAGGCAGACCAGGATGTTAGACAACTGTGTATATAAGGTTTCTAATCATTATTCGAGCTACTGATAATATAATTTCGTATGCAAAGCAGCGTTTGGTCGCATTTACTTCTCAATTAGATAATTTTTCAATAATATCGCTAAAGTTCTTCAAACATTTTGAAATAGAAAAGTCTTATTAAAAATTAAGAAAGTCTTATGCAAATTAGCTAAAGGCTTACCAAGTTTGCACATAAAGTCTTTTCAATTGGAAATGTCTTCTAAACAAAAAAGTCTAATTTGCGTCCTACTCAATTTGAGAAAATCGTCATATAAAAGCCTTCTCAAGACTTGAGAAGGTCTTATGAGATTCTGCTAAAGTCTTTTTGAGCAGCACTTGGTATAAAAGCTTCACCAGACCACATAAGTCTTATGAGAAATTAATAAAGCCTTATCACAGTTGAAGATAAAGTCTTCTCAATTTGAGAAGGTCTTTATATAAAAGGCTACTCAAGATTTGAGAAAGTCTTATGAAAATTAGTTAAAATCTTTTTAACTTTAGAAATAAAGTCTTCTCAATTGTTGTTTTTGCCTGTGGGTTTGGTCACGGAGAATAATCTATTTAATTAAGCTCTAGACCAACGTTTTCAAATTGTTGATTATGGGTATAAGGGCTAGTTTGAATAGTCAATTTTCTATACAACTACTAACACTTCAACTTACTTCGGTATTATATCTACTTATGTGTTTATTTGCCGTAGATAATATCTTTTATATCTCATAATATCTTTTATATCTCATATTCTTCCGCTCATCTGCCTCTACCTCTGTACCATCCGTGGACGTATTCGGCCCACGTAAATTTCAGATTGATTTGGTATCGCGATTTGCTCCTAAACCCATATTCGTCCCAAGATTCGGTTCTGAGCGATCTAATGGTATTTCACTTTTGAAGATATCTACTTTGGTTACGGTATTAATTATAAACAAAGTAACGGGCGTCAAATTTTGTGCTACAGTGGTTACTTCAAATTAAGTACGAAACGTCTCTCAAAAAATCGTACTTAATTTAAAAAACGTACTTAAT